>CM068988.1:30962489-31141746 GCA_035357415.1 Ophraella communa | reverse complement strand
GTATGCTCTTGCCCAATTTGCAAAACATGGAAAAAATCACCCCTATTTTTAGAAAATCCCAAATAGCAAAACTAACCGTCCAACCCCCGAATGTGTTTGCACGTCCAAATAGAGTTTTGAGAGGGTTAATTGCCCAGAAAAAAATTTTCAAATTTTTTCAATTTTTGAAAGTAAAAAAAAGTAAAAACTGAAATTTTGAAAATCACGAAATTCGATTTTTCCGATTTTTTTAAAAAAAACAAAAAAGGCGTATCGAAAAAAAAAAAAAAAAGTAAAAAAGAGGAAAAAATGTCTCATCTAATGAGGATGCATTTATAATGGTTTTATAAACCCAAGTCGTAATTATAAAGTTTTAAAGTGAAAAATTTTTTTAAAAATGCGATTTTTACCATTTTTTCAACTTTAACCCCTAAGAAAAAAACTACCCCAAGGATTTTTTCCACATTTTAATATGTTGTAGGCCCAAGTATCCTCTATCGATCGAGGGGTCACTCAAAAAATATCTCAAAAACACCAAAGTTATGAGCCAAAAAGTAAACCAAAATTTTGACCTCCGGAAAAACACATTTTCCATTTTTCACGGAAAATGGAAAATTTTGGTGAAATGCCATTATCAGATTCTGAAACTACGTCCCACACTGTATATGATGGGAATATAAGTTTTTCCGATTTCCCAACAGTTTCCTTATTTTCCGGGATCAAAGTTTTTTTTTTTGAAAAAAAAGTGAAATTTTGACTTTGACGTCAAAAAAAAATATCACCCAGTATAATTTTCGAAAGTTTTACCACCCCAACATATACCCCCGAGTTCAGAGAGTCTTAAAAAAAATTTTCGAAAAAAAAAACAAAATAATAAACTCACCACTTAAAAAAAACCATTTTAGGTGTCATCACTCCTTAATATTATCCGATGACTAGCAAAGCGTGGCAGTGCTACGCACCTGCTTCTCTATCTAAATTGTTTTTTTCTTATATATTTTTTATTTTTTTCAAAATATTTTCAAAAAACATATAAAAAACATAAAAAAATAAAAAAGATTAAATTTTATTTTATTTGTGCAATTTGTCCACGCCTTCAACTGATCGACTTTCCTTGCGCGCCGCCTATTGAAGCTTTAAAAAAGGTTCTGACCAATTGCGTTAAAATTAAGGCGTATTAAAAAGGTAACGCCCCTTTTGGGGTGTGGTTATGAAATTAAATGACATTATAAACAATCAGAATTTCCGATAATTGATTCAACTTTTTAGTATATAACATTTTTCATTTTTTTATATGGAATATGTTATAAAAGTACGAAAAATAAATAATAAAGTGTAGAAACAATAATGAAATTTATGGTACTAACCCTTACTATGTGAAAGTTCATCTTATTCAGAACAATAAACAACTAAAAGGTTAAATTAACTTTCTGACGATGATATTTCGATAGCGAAACGGCTGTCATTACATTTAAAATATTTAAAGAATAAATAATGAAAGTTAATTTAACCTTTTAGTTGTTTATTGTTCTGAGTAGAAACAATAAAATTTAAAATGAAATTATTTTAATTTTTTTAATCTATAATTTTTTTATTTAAAAAAGGATTCAATAAAATCATTTTTAATTAGATATTATAAATTATTTTGTTGCTGCGAACCTCGCTTCGCTCGGCACGCAGTGAAAGATTTAAACCTAATAAGATCATACAAAAATAATTTAAAAAGTTATTATTTTAATCTATATTTTCTTTATTAAAATAAGAATTAAATAAAATAATTTTTTATTAGATATTATATATTATTTGTTGTTATGAACTCGCTTCGCTCGGCACGCAGTGAAAGATTTAAACCTAATAAGATCATACAAAAATAATTTAAAAAGTGATTATTTTAATCTATAACTTCTTTATTAAAAATAGAATTAAAAAAAATAATTTTTAATTAAATATTATATATTATTTTGTTGCTGCGAACCTCGCTTCGCTCGGCACGCAGTGACAGATTTAAAACTAATAAGATACACTTTCTTATTTTTTATTAAGTAAATTAAAAAAGAAATGAAAATAAAAAAAGATTTAATACAATTTCATTAGTGCAATTCGTCAACACCTCCAAAAAATCGATTATGATCCATTAGGGATTGTTCGGATTTCGTCGTGCGCATGTCCGTGTTCGATAGAGGACGCTTTGAAAATGAGCAAATGGCGAAATCAGAAAAAAGAACAATGAATTTATGATCAAATGCTATAAAATCTTAAAGAATAAAGTTTTAAAGATACTTTAATTGTTAAATATAAAAAATAAATGATTTAATTATTAAAAAACTTTCCTATTAAATGTAAATTTAGGTATTACTTTTAAAAGAACTAATACAAAGTTTGTCCACGCCCCCAACATATCGATTATATTCTAAATGACCGTTCGGGATTGTTCGGTTATCGTCGTGCGCATGTGCCAGGTCAATAAACCATGAAATCCCAACAAAGAACAATGAATTTGTAATTAAATGCTATAAAATCTTAAAGTTAAAGTTTTAAAATCTACATTTAGATATTTTAGTATGTTGAATTTAAAAAAATAAATGATTTAATTATTAAAAGACTTTCCTATTGAACACCTTCAACGTATTGAATCGATTATTTTCTAAATGAAAGTTCGGAGTTGTTCGGATATCGTCGTGCGTATGTCTCTGGTCGATAGATGACGGTTCGAAAATGAGCAAATGGCGGAATCCGAACAAAGAAAAATGAATTTATGATTAAATTTATCCACAATTTGTTAAAGTTTAAAAGTATTTGTTTTAAAATCTTAAAAAATAAATGATTTAATTGTTTAAAAACCTGACAGTTATAGTTTTCATAGAACATTCTTCTTCTTTTTTAGTATAAAACATTTTTGACGAACAAAGAGGGTAAAAATTAAATAATAAGGTTTAAAAACAGTAAAATTTGTATTTAATTGTTGCTACGTACATCACTTCGTTCGGCACGTAGTAATAAATTTGTCGTAATTGAAAATTTATATAATAATTCTTTTTAAAAAACATAATATTAAAATCGGCATTCTGGTGACGTCATATCCGGCTGAACACCTATAATAATGAATCAATCTGATTTATTATAAATCTTGTTCTTATTCCAATTGTATGTTTAAAATATCATAGAAAATTCTTCTTTTTTAAAAATATAAATTACAGATTTCTTTTGTGTTTACCTTAAAATTATTATTAAATGCTATTTTATTGTTATGATTAATGAAATATCAATGGAAAAATTATGCGTAATACAGTTTTTTGGTTCGGAAAATTCAAAAACTATGTTATTTTAAGGAAAAGTTGAAAAATAACCCGGAAAACCAATTTTCCTGGAAAATTTTCCGAAGGAATTTTTTTTTCAAGAAAATGACTTTTTTTTCAGAATGTCCATCCCAAAAAACCCCCGTATGCGAATTTTGGTTCAAATCCAAGATCAATGATTTTTTTATCGAAAATCATTCCAAAGGGGTACCCCTTTGAAATGAAAATTGAAATTTTTAAAAATGCAATAACTTCAAGTGTAATTGAAAAAATGTTGAAATGTATTTTTTTTATGATAGTATAGGTGGTCCTCTTTTATTTGATGTGTATTTGATTTCTTAATCTCCAGTGGCGTAGACGTAATGAATTTTAAAAGAAAAATTTTTTTTTAAAATTTTTTCCAACTTTGACCCTGTATAACTTTGGCACATATGAAATCGAAGAAACCAAATTAGGTTCACCTTTTAGCTTAATCTATCCTCTATCTATCTATGCCCTTTTGGTTCCTTAATTATGTATAGGAAAAAAGTTATTCAAAATTAAAGAGACCGATGTAAAATTTCATGAAAATTTTTCGCGGTTTTTGGGCCAAATTTTCAAAATCTGAGAATATAATAAATTAATGGGAAAAATTATGCATAATACTGTTTTTGAGTCCGGAAAATTCAAAAATGATGTTATTTTTAAGGTAGGTTCAATATTAACCCAGAAAAACCAATTTTCCTGGAAAATTTCCCGAAGAAAATTTTTTTTCAAGAAAATGACTTTTTTTTCGGAATGTCCATCCCAAATAACCCCCGTATGCAAATTTTGGTCCAAATCCAAGATCAATGATTTTTTTCTCTAAAATCATTCCAAAGGGGTACCCCTTTGAAATGAAAATTGAAATTTTTAAAAATGCAATAACTCGGGCTGTAATTAAAAAAATTTCAAAATGTATTTTTTTTATGATAGTATAGGTGGTCCTTTATCATTTAATGTGTATTTGATTTTTTAACCTCCAGTGGCGTAGACGTAATGAATTTTTAAAGAAAAAAATTTTTTTTAAATTTTTTCCAACTTTGACCCTGTATAACTTTGACATATATGAAATCGAAGAAACCAAATCAAGTTCATCTTTTAGTTTGATCTATCCTCTATCTATCTATGCCCTTTTGGTTTTTAAAATATGTATAGGAAAAAAGTTATTCAAAATTAAAGAGACCGATGTAAAAATTCATAAAAATTTTTCGCGGTTTTTGGGTCAAAATTTCAAAATCTGAGGATATAATAAATTAATGGGAAAAATTATGCATCATGCTGTATTTTGGTCCGAAAAATTCAAAAATGATGTTATTTTTAAGGTAGGTTCAATATTAACTCGGAAAAACCAATTTAAAACCAATTTTCCTGGAAAATTTCCACGAAGGAAATTTTTTTTCAAGAAAATGACTTTTTTTTCGGAATGTCCATCCCAAAAAACCCCCGTATGCAAATTTTAGTCCAAATCCAAGATCAATGATTTTTTTATCGAAAATCATTCCAAAGGGGTACCCCTTTGAAATGAAAATTGAAATTTTTAAAAATGCAATAACTTGGACTGTAATTAAAAAAATTTCGAAATGTATTTTTTTTATGATAATATAGGTGGTCCTCTTTCATTTGATGTGTATTTGATTTCTTAATCTCCAGTGGCGTAGACGTAATGAATTTTTAAAGAAAAAATTTTTTTAAAATTTTTTTCCAACTTTGACCCTGTATAACTTTGACAATTATGAAATCGAAGAAACCAAATTAGGTTCATCTTTTAGTTTAATCTATCCTTTATCTATCTATGCCCTTTTGGTTTCTTAAATCGTTATAGAAAAAAAGTTATTCAAGATTAAAGAGACCGATGTAAAAATTCATAAAAATTTTTCGCGGTTTTTGGGTCAAAATTTCAAAATCTGAGGATATAATAAATTAATGGAAAAAAATATGCATAATACTGTTTTTGGGTCCGGAAAATTTAAAAATGATGTTATTTTTAAGGTAGGTTCAATATTAACTCGGAAAAATCAATTTAAAACCAATTTTCCTGAAAAATTTTCCGAAGAAAATTTTTTTTCACGACAATGACTTTTTTTTCGGAATGTCCATCCCAAAAAACCCCCGTATGCGAATTTTGGTCCAAATCCAAGATCAATGATTTTTTTCTCGAAAATCATTCCAAGGGGTACCCCTTTGAAATGAAAATTGAAATTTTTAAAAATGCAATAACTTGGACTGTATTTAAAAAAATTTTGAAATGTATTTTTTTTATGATAGTGTACATGGTCCTCTTTAGGTTGATGTGTATTTGGTTTCTTAATATCCAGTGGTGTAGACGTAATTAATTTTTAAAGAAAAAATTTTTTTAAAAATATTTTTCAACTTTGACCCTGTATAATTTTGGCACATATGAAATCGAAGAAACTAAATTAGGTTCATCTTTTAGTTTAAACTATCCTCTATCTATCTATGCCCTTTTGGTTTCTTAAATATGTATAGGAAAAAAGTTATTCAAAATTAAAGAGACCGATGTAAAATTTCATGAAAATTTTTCGCAGTTTTTTGGCCAGAATTTCAAAATCTGAGAGTATAATAAATTAATGGAAAAAAATATGCATTATACTGTATTTTGGTCCGAAAAATTCAAAAATGATGTTATTTTTAAGGTAGGTTCAATATTAACTCGGAAAAACCAATTTAAAACCAATTTTCCTGGAAAATTTTCCGAAGAAAATTTTTTTTTAAGAAAATGAGTTTTTTCTCGGAATGTCCATCCCAAAAAACCCCCGTATGCAAATTTTGGTCCAAATCCAAGATCAATGATTTTTTTATCGAAAATCATTCCAAAGGGGTACCCCTTTGAAATGAAAATTGAAATTTTTAAAAATGCAATAACTTGGACTGTATTTAAAAAAATTTGGAAATGTATTTTTTTTATGATAGTATAGGTGGTCCTATTTCATTTGATGTGTATTTCATTTCTTAATCTCCAGTGGTGTAGACGTAATGAATTTTTAAAGAAAAAATTTTTTTAAAAATTTTTTTCAACTTTGACCCTGTATAACTTTCACAATTATGAAATCGAAGAAACCACATTACGTTAGTTTTCAAGTTTCATCTTTCCTCTATCCATCTATGCCCTTTTGGTTCCTTAAATCGTTATAGAAAAAAAGTTATTCATAATTAAAGAGACCGATGTAAAATTTTATAAAAATTTTCCACGGATTTTGGGTCAAAATTACGAAAACCGCGGCTATAATAAAGGTATAAAAAAAAGTAGCCATAAAAGTGTTTTTTGGTTCAGAAAATCCAAAAATGTCTTTATTTTTAAGAAAAATTGAAAAACAACCCGGAAAATCCAATTTTTCCAAAAATTTTTCCGATTTGACCCCTTTGAAAAAAGTTTAGGACGCTACTGATTTTAGTTTCGAAATCCTCGACCCCGAAAACCCCCCTGTACAAATTTTCAGCAAAATCGTAGCATTTTTTATCATTTTTTTAAACCCATCAACAGCAGATGAGGCGATAGAATGGACGACCATTAGACCAGGTTCAATAATTTCACCCGCGCAGTCCCGGACCTCAGGTCAGCGTCAAAATAGCGAAAATTAGGGGTTTTTTCGACGTTTAAAAACTACCGTTAAAGTTATCGGAATCGAAAAAAATTTTTTTTGGAAATGTAGGAAAAAGTGTCTAGTTTAAAGATATGTCGATGAAAATTGGAAAAGTTTTCATTAAATATCGGAAAAACAATTTTCTTTAAAGACATGTAATGTAATGGTATTGTTAGATGCCCTCAAAAATCTGATGATGGTGTCCGAAACTTCCGAAAAAATTTGGGAATCAAGTTTAAGGATGGTTCTAGATAATCTGAGAAAATATCAAAATTTGACTCGTAGGGAAGAAAGTTTTGACTATTTTTGTAATTCAAGGGGTTGTAAAATTTTTTAGGGGTTGAAATTGAAAAAAAGGGGCCCGTCCTAGACTCGTTTTAATATTTCAGGTATCTGTATCTAAAAAGGGCGTTTCGATCGGTTCCACAGGGTGTTCGGTATGCTCTTGCCCAATTTGCAAAACACGGAAAAAATCACCCTCATTTTTAGAAAATCCCAAATAGCAAAAAAAGTAACCCTCCTACCCTCGAATGTGTTTGCACGTTCAAATAGAGTTTTGAGAGGGTTAATTGCCCAGAAAAAAAAATTTTTCAAATTTTTCAATTTTTGAAAGTAATAAAAGTCAAAAACTGAAATTTAAAAAACCACGAAATTCGATTTTTCGGATTTTTTTAAAAAAAGCCAAAAAGGCATATCGAAAAAATAAACATACTGTATAAAAGAGGCTAAAAGGGCGCATCTAATGATGTGTCATTTATAAGGGTTTTATCAATCCAAGTCGTCATTATCAAGGTTTAAAGGGAAAAAATTTTTTTTGAAAAAATGCGATTTTTAGTGAAATTTCAACTTTAACCCCTAAGAAAAAAAAAACTACCCCAAGGATTTTTATTAAAATATAGTATATTGTAGGCCCAAGTATCCCCTGTCGATCGACGTGTCACTCAAAAAAATATTTTAAAAAACACCAAAGTTATTAGCCAAAAAGTAAACTCATTTTTTGACTTTCGGAAAAACACATTTTCCATTTTTCACGGAAACTGGAAAATTTTGGTGAAATGCCATTATCAGATTCTGAAAGTTCGACCGACCCTGTATTTGATGGGAATATAAGTTTTTCCGATTTCCCAACAGTTTCCTTATTTTCTGGGATCAAAGTTTTTTTTTTTGAAAAAAAAGTGAAATTTTGACTTTGACGTCAAAAAAAAATATCACCCAGTATAATTTTCGAAAGTTTTATGATATGTACATATACCCCCAAGTTCAGAGAATCTTAAAAAAAATTTTCGAAAAAAAAATCAAAATAATAAACTCACCACTTAAAAAAAACCATTTTAGGTGTCATCACTCCTTAATATTATCCGACTAGCAAAGCGTGGCAGTGCTACGCACCTGCTTCTCTATCTATATATACCTCTATAATACTGTTTTCTTTTGTTTTCTTTTTGTTTTAAATGAAACAAATAAAAGAAATAAAAAAGATTAAATTTTATTTTATTTGTGCAATTTGTCCACGCCTCCAACTTATCGACTTTCCTTGCGCGCCGCCTATTGAAGCTTTAAAAAAGATAGTGACCAATCGCGTTAAAATTATGGCGTATTAAATAGGTAACGCCTCTTTTGGGGTGTGGTTATGAAATTAAATTACATTATATACAATCAAAAATTTCCGATAATTGTTTCAACTTTTTAGTATATAACCTTGACTGATAATTTTTTTATTAAAAAAAGAATGAAATAAATAAAAAAATGAAATTTGACAGCTAAAAATGACACTTAACAGTTTAATATGACATTTAGCATTTAAAAATGATATTTGACAGTTTAAAATGAAATTTGACAGTTCAAAATTGACATTTGACAGTTCAAAATTGATATTTGACAGTTAAAAAATAATATTTGACAGTTAAAAAATGATATTTGACAGTTAAAAATGACAGTTGACAGCTAAAAATGACAGTTGACAGTTCAAAATGACAGTTGACAGTTTAAAAATGACAGTTGACAGTTAAAATTGTGCTGCGAACCTCGCTTCGCTAGGCACGCAGTGATTTTATGACAGTTGACAGCTAAAAAATTGAAATTGACAGCTTAAAATTGACATTTGACAGTTAAAAATGGCAATTGACAGCTGAAAATGACAGTTGACAGCTAAAATTGACATTTGACGGCTAAAAATGACATTTGACAGCTCAAAATGACAATTGACACTTAAAAATTGACATTTGACAGCTGAAATTGACAGTTGACACTTAAAAATTGACATTTGACAGCTGAAATGACAGTTGACAGCTGAAAAATGACAGTTGACACTTAAAATTGTGCTGCGAACCTCGCTTCGCTCGGCACGCAGTGATTTTATGACATTTGACAGTTAAAAATGACAGTTGACAACTAAAAATGACAGTTGACAGCTAAAATTGACAGTTGACAGCTCAAAATAACAGTTGACAGTTAAAAATTGACATTTGACAGCTGAAAATGACAGTTGACAGCTGAAAAATGACAGTTGACACTTAAATATTGCTGCGAACCTCGCTTCGCTCGGCACGCAGTGATTTTATGACATTTGACAGTTAAAAATGACATTTGACAGTTTAAAATTGACATTTGACAGCTTAAAATTGACATTTGACAGCTAAAATTGACATTTGACATTAGGTTAGGTTAGGTTAGGTTAGGTTAGGTTAAATTATCTTAGGTTAGACTAAAATAGCTTGGGTTAGACTAAATTATCTTGGGTTAGACTAAATTAGCTTGGGTTAGACTAAATTATCTTGGGTTAGACTAAATTATCTTGGGTTAGACTAAATTATCTTGGGTTAGACTAAATTATCTTGGGTTAGACTAAATTATCTTGGGTTAGACTAAATTATCTTGGGTTAGACTAAATTATCTTGGGTTAGACTAAATTAGCTTGGGTCAGACTAAAATAGCTTGGGTTAGACTAAATTACCTTGGGTTAGACTAAAATAGCTTGGGTTAGACTAAATTACCTTGGGTTAGACTAAAATAGCTTAAAATTTGATATTTTTGCAATTAAAAATAACATTTGACAGTTGACATTCGACAGCTGTCATTTTTGACATTTGGCAGCTGTCATTTTTGACGTTTGACGTTTTTGACATTTTGACAGCTGTCATTTTTGACGTTTTTGACAGCTGTCATATTTGACGTTTTTGACATAATGACAGCTGTCATTTTTGACGTTTTTGACATTTTGACAGCTGTCATTTTTTTGACGTTTTTTGACATTTTGACAGCTGTCATTTTTGACGTTTTATCATTTTGACATCTGTCATTTTTACGTTTTTTGACAGCTGTCATTTTTTTGAAGTTTTTAACATTTTGACAGCTGTCATTTTTGACGTTTTTGACATTTTGACAGCTGTCATTTTTGACATTTGACGTTTTTGACATTTTGACAGCTGTCATTTTTGACGTTTTTGACATTTTGACAGCTGTCATTTTTGACGTTTTTGACATTTTGACAGCTGTCATTTTTGACGTTTTTGACATTTGACAGCTGTCATTTTTGACATTTGACGTTTTTGACATTTTGACAGCTGTCATTTTTGACATTTGACGTTTTTGACATTTTGACAGCTGTCATTTTTGACATTTGACGTTTTGACAGCTGTCATTTCTGACGTTTTTTTGACATTTTGACAGCTGACATTTTTGACGTTTTTGACATTTGACAGCTGTCATTTTTGACGTTTTTGATTAGGTTAGGTTAGGTTAGGTTAGGTTAGGTTAGGTTAGGTTAGGTTAGGTTAGGTTAGGCAGCTGTCATTTTTGACGTAATTGACATTTTGACAGCTGTCATTTTGACATTTGACGTTTTGACATTTGACAGCTGTCATTTTTGACATTTGACGTTTTTGACAGCTGTCATTTTTGACGTTTTTGACATTTGACAGCCGACTTTTAACATTTGACAGCTGTCATTTTGACCTTTTTGACATTTGACAGCTGTTATTTTGATATTTAACGTTTTTTGACATTTGACAGCTACCATTTTGACATTTGACAGCTACCATTTTGACATTTGACAGCTAAAGACACATGATTTGCGACACGTTACATACGACACGTGTGACACGTTTCATACGACACGTGTGACACGTTTCATACGACACGTGTGACACGTTTCATACGACACGTGCGACACGTTCCATACGACACGTGCGACACGTTTCATACGACACGTGCGACACGTTCCATACGACACGTTCCATACGACACGTGCGACACGTTCCATACGACACGTTCCATACGACACGTGCGACACGTTCCATACGACACGTGCGACACGTTCCATACGACACGTGCGACACGTTCCATACGACACGTGCGACACGTTCCATACGACACGTGCGACACGTATGTAACCTATATCACATATGAAAGAAAAATAACTTATAATACAATTATTTTTATTCCATCAGTCCAATTGATCTACACCTTCACTGAATCGTATCGTTATTCCATCGGAACCATGAAAAACGGTGGTCTATGCGGAATATAGTCGAAATCACGCTTATTTCGTGGTGGTGGATTTTACACAGTAGACAAAACAAAGCATGCGGTTTTCTATATATTGTAATATAATTGTACAAAACGATAATAAGAGTTGACGAAAAAAGGAATGTTGTTTTTCAAAAACAATAGAATGTAATGAAATATTATTGATTATTAGATTACATCAGTGGCGTAGTCAATAACAATTATATATAGAAATTAAACTCGTAAATTATTAAAATACTCAAGTTTTTTGGAAAATCGTTGTTTTTGGTTGGTAGTAAGTTACGTATTTGACCAAAACGTAACATTTCCAGTGGCGTACTCGTTAAAATTTATTAAAATACTTTTAATTTATATGAAAATAAAGAAATTTTGTATTGTATAAGTGGTTTCGGTCATCAACTAAAAGCAATAAACAATGGAAAATGGAAAAAAAAATCACCCCCCGAACCCCACAACTCACCAACCCCCATTCATAGCATGTTTTATGTATCTTAAGTGTCCGATTAGCTACCGGGAACAAAGAAAAAGGAAAAAAGAAGGAAGGAAAGAGAGAAGGAAGGGGAAAAAATTCACTGATCCACGCCCTCAAGGATAATTACCCATCAAGTATTTTTTTTTTTTTTTTTTTTTTTTTTTTTTAAGTCCCGACGTTTCGCGCATCTCGCCGCGCATCCGGGTTTTTTTAACAATTTTAAAGATTTTCGGATATGTCTGGATAGGCCTCGACCGCGCGCATCTTCCGACCCGACTCGACCCCCCCCACCCCCACTCCCACTATTAGACGCGTGCCGCCGTTTCGGAAATTTCTATCGGCGACTATGCGGCTCTCCGCGGATTCGAAATCTACGTTCGAAACCGTGTCGGAAAATCCCATTTTCCCGCTTTTCCGGAACCTTTTAAAATTCGACCTAAAAATCATCGGATCGACAAAAAAAAATACCGGCTTGCGTAGAATCGCGAAAAAATGCGATTTAGACCCACATGTTGCGAAACATACTTTTCCCCATAACTCGAAAACGGCTTTTTCGAAAAAACTAAAACCGACGTACTTTCAATCCTTTTCGTCCGAGGAATCCGAAAATGTCCGAATTTCCCGGGAAAGTCCAAGAAAAACCCGGAAAAACCCGGTTTTTCCGAAAACTTACCTCGATTTTACCCCTTTAAAAAAATTTTAGGACGCTAATGACCACGTTTTTCGAAATGTCCGTCCAAAATAACCAATCTACCCAAGTTTCGTTCGAATTGAATCACTCGAAAACTCGGAAAAACCAATTTAAAACCAATTTTCATGGAAAATTTTCCAAAGAAAATTTTTTTTCAAGAAAATGACTTTTTTTTCGGAATGTCCATCCCAAAAAACCCCCGTATGCAGATTTTGGTCCAAATCCAAGATCAATGATTTTTTTCTCGAAAATCATTCCAAAGGGGTACCCCTTTGAAATGAAAATTGAAATTTTTAAAAATGCAATAACTTGGACTGTAATTGAAAAAATTTCGAAATGTATTTTTTTTATGATAATATAGGTGGTCCTCTTTCATTTGATGTGTATTTCATTTCTTAATCTCCAGTGGTGTAGACGTAATGAATTTTTAAAGAAAAAATTTTTTTTAAATTTTTTTTCAACTTTGACCCTGTATAACTCTGTTATATATGAAATCGAAGAAACCAAATCGGGTTTATTTTCAAGTTTTGTCTTTCCTCTATCCATCTATACCAATTTGGTTCCTTAAATCTTTATAGAAAAAAAGTTATTTAAGATTAAAGAAACCGATGTAAAATTTTATAAAAATTTTTCACAGATTTTGGGTCAAAATTACGAAAACCGCGGCTATAATAAAGGTATAAAAGAAAGTAGCCATAAAAGTGTTTTTTGGTTCAGAAAATTCAAAAATGTCATTATTTTTAAGAAAAATTGAAAAACAACCCGGAAAATCCAATTTTTCCAAAAATTTTTCCGATTTGACCCCTTTGAAAAAAGTTTAGGACGCTACTGATTTCATTTTCGAAATCCTCGACCCCGAAAACCCCCCTGTACAAATTTTCAGCAAAATCGTAGCATTTTTTATCATTTTTTTAAACCCATCAACAGCAGATGAGGCGATAGAATGGGCGACCATTAGACCAGGTTCAATAATTTCACCCGCGCAGTCCCGGACCTCAGGTCAGCGTCAAAATAGCGAAAATTAGGGGTTTTTTCGACGTTCAAAAACTATCGTTAAAGTTATCGGAATCGAAAAATTTTTTTTTTGGAAATGTAGGAAAAAGTGTCTAGTTTTAAGATATGTCGATGAAAATTGGAAAAGTTTTCATTAAATATCGGAAAAACAATTTTCTTTAAAGACATGTAATGTAATGGTATTGTTAGATGCCCTCAAAAATCTGATGATGGTGTCCGAAACTTTCGAAAAAATTTGGGAATCAAGTTTAAGGATGGTTCTAGATAATCTGAGAGAATATCAAAATTTGACTCGTAGGGAAGAAAGTTTTGACTATTTTTGTAATTCAAGGGGTTGTAAAATTTTTTAGGGGTTGAAATTGGAAAAAAGGGGCCCGAGACGACACCCTAAATTGTTTTAAGTATTTGTATTTAAAATTTCGTTTTGATAGCTTTCACAGGGTGTACGGTATGCTCTTGCCCAATTTGCAAAACATGGAAAAAATCACCCCTATTTTTAGAAAATCCCAAATAGCAAAAAAACTAACCGTCCAACCCCCGAATGTGTTTGCACGTCCAAATAGAGTTTTGAGAGGGTTAATTGCCCAGAAAAAAAAATTTTCAAATTTTTCAATTTTTGAAAGTAAAAAAAGTAAAAACTGAAATTTTGAAAATCACGAAATTCGATTTTTCCGATTTTTTTAAAAAAAACCAAAAAGGCGTATCGAAAAAATAAACATACTGTATAAAAGAGGATAAAAGGGCGCATCTAATGATGTGTCATTTATAAGGGTTTTATCAACCCAAGTCGTCATTATCAAGGTTTAAAGTGAAAAAATTTTTTTTTAAAAAATGCGATTTTTACCATTTTTTCAACTTTAACCCCTAAGAAAAAAAAAACTACCCCAAGGATTTTTTCCACATTTTAATATGTTGTAGGCCCAAGTATCCTCTATCGATCGAGGGGTCACTCAAAAAAATATCTCAAAAAACACCAAAGTTATGAGCCAAAAAGTAAACCAAAATTTTGACCTCCGGAAAAACACATTTTCCATTTTTCACGGAAAATGGAAAATTTTGGTGAAATGCCATTATCAGATTCTGAAACTACGTCCCACACTGTATATGATGGGAATATAAGTTTTTCCGATTTCCCAACAGTTTCCTTATTTTCTGGGATCAAAGTTTTTTTTTTTGAAAAAAAAGTGAAATTTTGACTTTGACGTCAAAAAAAAATATCACCCAGTATAATTTTCGAAAGTCTTACTACCCCAACATATACCCCCGAGTTCAGAGAATCTTGAAAAAAATTTTCGAAAAAAAAAACAAAATAATAAACCCACCACATGAAAAAAACCATTTTAGGTGTCATCACTCCTTAATACTATATGACTAGCAAAGCGTGGCAGTGCTACGCACCTGCTTCTCTATCTATATATACCTCTATAATACTGTTTTCTTTTGTTTTCTTTTTGTTTTAAATGAAACAAATAAAAGAAATAAAAAAGATTAAATTTTATTTTATTTGTGCAATTTGTCCACGCCTCCAACTTATCGACTTTCCTTGCGCGCCGCCTATTGAAGCTTTAAAAAAGATAGTGACCAATCGCGTTAAAATTATGGCGTATTAAATAGGTAACGCCTCTTTTGGGGTGTGGTTATGAAATTAAATTACATTATATACAATCAAAAATTTCCGATAATTGTTTCAACTTTTTAGTATATAACCTTGACTGATAATTTTTTTATTAAAAAAAGAATGAAATAAATAAAAAAATGAAATTTGACAGCTAAAAATGACACTTAACAGTTTAATATGACATTTAGCATTTAAAAATGATATTTGACAGTTTAAAATGAAATTTGACAGTTCAAAATTGACATTTGACAGTTCAAAATTGATATTTGACAGTTAAAAAATAATATTTGACAGTTAAAAAATGATATTTGACAGTTAAAAATGACAGTTGACAGCTAAAAATGACAGTTGACAGTTCAAAATGACAGTTGACAGTTTAAAAATGACAGTTGACAGTTAAAATTGTGCTGCGAACCTCGCTTCGCTAGGCACGCAGTGATTTTATGACAGTTGACAGCTAAAAAATTGAAATTGACAGCTTAAAATTGACATTTGACAGTTAAAAATGGCAATTGACAGCTGAAAATGACAGTTGACAGCTAAAATTGACATTTGACGGCTAAAAATGACATTTGACAGCTCAAAATGACAATTGACACTTAAAAATTGACATTTGACAGCTGAAATTGACAGTTGACACTTAAAAATTGACATTTGACAGCTGAAATGACAGTTGACAGCTGAAAAATGACAGTTGACACTTAAAATTGTGCTGCGAACCTCGCTTCGCTCGGCACGCAGTGATTTTATGACATTTGACAGTTAAAAATGACAGTTGACAACTAAAAATGACAGTTGACAGCTAAAATTGACAGTTGACAGCTCAAAATAACAGTTGACAGTTAAAAATTGACATTTGACAGCTGAAAATGACAGTTGACAGCTGAAAAATGACAGTTGACACTTAAATATTGCTGCGAACCTCGCTTCGCTCGGCACGCAGTGATTTTATGACATTTGACAGTTAAAAATGACATTTGACAGTTTAAAATTGACATTTGACAGCTTAAAATTGACATTTGACAGCTAAAATTGACATTTGACATTAGGTTAGGTTAGGTTAGGTTAGGTTAGGTTAAATTATCTTAGGTTAGACTAAAATAGCTTGGGTTAGACTAAATTATCTTGGGTTAGACTAAATTAGCTTGGGTTAGACTAAATTATCTTGGGTTAGACTAAATTATCTTGGGTCAGACTAAATTATCTTGGGTTAGACTAAATTAGCTTGGGTTAGACTAAATTATCTTGGGTTAGACTAAATTATCTTGGGTTAGACTAAATTATCTTGGGTTAGACTAAATTAGCTTGGGTCAGACTAAAATAGCTTGGGTTAGACTAAATTACCTTGGGTTAGACTAAAATAGCTTGGGTTAGACTAAATTACCTTGGGTTAGACTAAAATAGCTTAAAATTTGATATTTTTGCAATTAAAAATAACATTTGACAGTTGACATTCGACAGCTGTCATTTTTGACATTTGGCAGCTGTCATTTTTGACGTTTGACGTTTTTGACATTTTGACAGATGTCATTTTTGACGTTTTTGACAGCTGTCATATTTGACGTTTTTTGACATTTTGACAGCTGTCATATTTGACGTTTTTTGACATTTTGACAGATGTCATTTTTGACATTTGACGTTTTTGACAGCTGTCATTTTTGACGTTTTTTTCGACATTTTGACAGCTGTCATTTTTTACGTTTTTGACAGCTGTCATATTTGACGTTTTTTGACATTTTGACAGCTGTCATTTTTGACGTTTTTGACGTTTTTGACAGCTGTCATTTTTGACATTTGACGTTTTTGACATTTTGACAGCTGTCATTTTTGACGTTTTTGACATTTTGACAGCTGTCATTTTTGACGTTTTTGACATTTTGACAGCTGTCATTTTTGACATTTGACAGCTGTCATTTTTGACATTTGACATTTTTGACATTTTTGACATTTGACGTTTTTGACAGCTGTCATTTTTGACATTTGACGTTTTTGACATTTTTGACATTTGACGTTTTTGACAGCTGTCATTTTTGACGTTTTTGACATTTTGACAACTGTCATTTTTGACGTTTTTGACATTTGACAGCTGTCATTTTTGACGTTTTTGATTAGGTTAGGTTAGGTTAGGTTAGGTTAGGTTAGGTTAGGTTAGGTTAGGTTAGGTTAGGCAGCTGTCATTTTTGACGTTTTTGGCATTTGACAGCTGTCATTTTTGGCATTTGACGTTTTTGACATTTGACAGCTGTCATTTTTGACATTTGACGTTTTTGACAGCTGTCATTTTTGACGTTTTTGACATTTGACAGCCGACTTTTAACATTTGACAGCTGTCATTTTGACCTTTTTGACATTTGACAGCTGTTATTTTGATATTTAACGTTTTTTGACATTTGACAGCTACCATTTTGACATTTGACAGCTACCATTTTGACATTTGACAGCTAAAGACACATGATTTGCGATACGTTACATACGACACGTGTGACACGTTTCATACGACACGTGCGACACGTTACATACGACACGTGTGACACGTTACATACGACACGTGCGACACGTTACATACGACACGTGCGACACGTTCCATACGACACGTGCGACACGTTCCATACGACACGTTCCATACGACACGTGCGACACGTTCCATACGACACGTTCCATACGACACGTGCGACACGTTCCATACGACACGTGCGACACGTTCCATACGACACGTGCGACACGTTCCATACGACACGTGCGACACGTTCCATACGACACGTGCGACACGTATGTAACCTATATCACATATGAAAGAAAAATAACTTATAATACAATTATTTTTATTCCATCAGTCCAATTGATCTACACCTTCACTGAATCGTATCGTTATTCCATCGGAACCATGAAAAACGGTGGTCTATGCGGAATATAGTCGAAATCACGCTTATTTCGTGGTGGTGGATTTTACACAGTAGACAAAACAAAGCATGCGGTTTTCTATATATTGTAATATAATTGTACAAAACGATAATAAGAGTTGACGAAAAAAAGGAATGTTGTTTTTCAAAAACAATAGAATGTAATGAAATATTATTGATTATTAGATTACATCAGTGGCGTAGTCAATAACAATTATATATAGAAATTAAACTCGTAAATTATTAAAATACTCAAGTTTTTTGGAAAATCGTTGTTTTTGGTTGGTAGTAAGTTACGTATTTGACCAAAACGTAACATTTCCAGTGGCGTACTCGTTAAAATTTATTAAAATACTTTTAATTTATATGAAAATAAAGAAATTTTGTATTGTATAAGTGGTTTCGGTCATCAACTAAAAGCAATAAACAATGGAAAATGGAAAAAAAAATCACCCCCCGAACCCCACAACTCACCAACCCCCATTCATAGCATGTTTTATGTATCTTAAGTGTCCGATTAGCTACCGGGAACAAAGAAAAAGGAAAAAAGAAGGAAGGAAAGAGAGAAGGAAGGGGAAAAAATTCACTGATCCACGCCCTCAAGGATAATTACCCATCAAGTATTTTTTTTTTTTTTTTTTTTTTTTTTTTTTTTTTTTAAGTCCCGACGTTTCGCGCATCTCGCCGCGCATCCGGGTTTTTTTAACAATTTTAAAGATTTTCGGATATGTCTGGATAGGCCTCGACCGCGCGCATCTTCCGACCCGACTCGACCCCCCCCACCCCCACTCCCACTATTAGACGCGTGCCGCCGTTTCGGAAATTTCTATCGGCGACTATGCGGCTCTCCGCGGATTCGAAATCTACGTTCGAAACCGTGTCGGAAAATCCCATTTTCCCGCTTTTCCGGAACCTTTTAAAATTCGACCTAAAAATCATCGGATCGACAAAAAAAAAATACCGGCTTGCGTAGAATCGCGAAAAAATGCGATTTAGACCCACATGTTTCGAAACATACTTTTCCCCATAACTCGAAAACGGCTTTTTCGAAAAAACTAAAACCGACGTACTTTCATTCCTTTTTGTCCGAGGAATCCGAAAATGTCCGAATTTCCCGGAAAAGTCCAAGAAAACCCTGGGAAAACCCGGTTTTTCCGAAAACTTACCTCGATATTACCCCTTTAAAAAAATTTTAGGACGCTACTGACCATGTTTTTCGAAATGTCCGTTCCAAATAACCAATCCACCCAAGTTTCGTTCGAATTGAATCACTCGAAAACTCGGAAAAACCAATTTAAAACCAATTTTCATGGAAAATTTTCCAAAGAAAATTTTTTTTCAAGAAAATGACTTTTTTTTCGGAATGTCCATCCCAAAAAACCCCCGTATGCAGATTTTGGTCCAAATCCAAGATCAATGATTTTTGTATCGAAAATCCTTCAAATGGGGTACCCCTTTGAAATGAAAATTGAAATTTTTAAAAATGCAATAACTTGGACTGTAATTGAAAAAATTTCGAAATGTATTTTTTTTATGATAATATAGGTGGTCCTCTTTCATTTGATGTGTATTTCATTTCTTAATCTCCAGTGGTGTAGACGTAATGAATTTTTAAAGAAAAAATTTTTTTTAAATTTTTTTTCAACTTTGACCCTGTATAACTCTGTTATATATGAAATCGAAGAAACCAAATCGGGTTTATTTTCAAGTTTTGTCTTTCCTCTATCCATCTATACCAATTTGGTTCCTTAAATCTTTATAGAAAAAAAGTTATTTAAGAATAAAGAAACCGATGTAAAATTTTATAAAAATTTTTCACAGATTTTGGGTCAAAATTACGAAAACCGCGGCTATAATAAAGGTATAAAAGAAAGTAGCCATAAAAGTGTTTTTTGGTTCAGAAAATTCAAAAATGTCATTATTTTTAAGAAAAATTGAAAAACAACCCGGAAAATCCAATTTTTCCGAAAAATTTTTCCGATTTGACCCCTTTGAAAAAAGTTTAGGACGCTACTGATTTCATTTTCGAAATCCTCGACCCCGAAAACCCCCTGTACAAATTTTCAGCAAAATCGTAGCATTTTTTATCATTTTTTTAAACCCATCAACAGCAGATGAGGCGATAGAATGGGCGACCATTAGACCAGGTTCAATAATTTCACCCGCGCAGTCCCGGACCTCAGGTCAGCGTCAAAATAGCGAAAATTAGGGGTTTTTTCGACGTTCAAAAACTATCGTTAAAGTTATCGGAATCGAAAAATTTTTTTTTGGAAATGTAGGAAAAAGTGTCTAGTTTTAAGATATGTCGATGAAAATTGGAAAAGTTTTCATTAAATATCGGAAAAACAATTTTCTTTAAAGACATGTAATGTAATGGTATTGTTAGATGCCCTCAAAAATCTGATGATGGTGTCCGAAACTTTCGAAAAAATTTGGGAATCAAGTTTAAGGATGGTTCTAGATAATCTGAGAGAATATCAAAATTTGACTCGTAGGGAAGAAAGTTTTGACTATTTTTGTAATTCAAGGGGTTGTAAAATTTTTTAGGGGTTGAAATTGGAAAAAAGGGGCCCGAGACGACACCCTAAATTGTTTTAAGTATTTGTATTTAAAATTTCGTTTTGATAGCTTTCACAGGGTGTACGGTATGCTCTTGCCCAATTTGCAAAACATGGAAAAAATCACCCCTATTTTTAGAAAATCCCAAATAGCAAAAAAACTAACCGTCCAACCCCCGAATGTGTTTGCACGTCCAAATAGAGTTTTGAGAGGGTTAATTGCCCAGAAAAAAAAATTTTCAAATTTTTCAATTTTTGAAAGTAAAAAAAGTAAAAACTGAAATTTTGAAAATCACGAAATTCGATTTTTCCGATTTTTTTAAAAAAAACCAAAAAGGCGTATCGAAAAAATAAACATACTGTATAAAAGAGGATAAAAGGGCGCATCTAATGATGTGTCATTTATAAGGGTTTTATCAACCCAAGTCGTCATTATCAAGGTTTAAAGTGAAAAAATTTTTTTTTAAAAAATGCGATTTTTACCATTTTTTCAACTTTAACCCCTAAGAAAAAAAAAACTACCCCAAGGATTTTTTCCACATTTTAATATGTTGTAGGCCCAAGTATCCTCTATCGATCGAGGGGTCACTCAAAAAAATATCTCAAAAAACACCAAAGTTATGAGCCAAAAAGTAAACCAAAATTTTGACCTCCGGAAAAACACATTTTCCATTTTTCACGGAAAATGGAAAATTTTGGTGAAATGCCATTATCAGATTCTGAAACTACGTCCCACACTGTATATGATGGGAATATAAGTTTTTCCGATTTCCCAACAGTTTCCTTATTTTCTGGGATCAAAGTTTTTTTTTTTGAAAAAAAAGTGAAATTTTGACTTTGACGTCAAAAAAAAATATCACCCAGTATAATTTTCGAAAGTCTTACTACCCCAACATATACCCCCGAGTTCAGAGAATCTTGAAAAAAATTTTCGAAAAAAAAAACAAAATAATAAACCCACCACATGAAAAAAACCATTTTAGGTGTCATCACTCCTTAATACTATATGACTAGCAAAGCGTGGCAGTGCTACGCACCTGCTTCTCTATCTATATATACCTCTATAATACTGTTTTCTTTTGTTTTCTTTTTGTTTTAAATGAAACAAATAAAAGAAATAAAAAAGATTAAATTTTATTTTATTTGTGCAATTTGTCCACGCCTCCAACTTATCGACTTTCCTTGCGCGCCGCCTATTGAAGCTTTAAAAAAGATAGTGACCAATCGCGTTAAAATTATGGCGTATTAAATAGGTAACGCCTCTTTTGGGGTGTGGTTATGAAATTAAATTACATTATATACAATCAAAAATTTCCGATAATTGTTTCAACTTTTTAGTATATAACCTTGACTGATAATTTTTTATTAAAAAAGAATGAAATAAATAAAAAATGAAATTTGACAGATAAAAATGACACTTAACAGTTTAATATGACATTTAGCATTTAAAAATGATATTTGACAGTTTAAAATGAAATTTGACAGTTCAAAATTGACATTTGACAGTTCAAAATTGATATTTGACAGTTAAAAAATAATATTTGACAGTTAAAAAATGATATTTGACAGTTAAAAATGACAGTTGACAGCTAAAAATGACAGTTGACAGTTCAAAATGACAGTTGACAGTTTAAAAATGACAGTTGACAGTTAAAATTGTGCTGCGAACCTCGCTTCGCTAGGCACGCAGTGATTTTATGACAGTTGACAGCTAAAAAATTGAAATTGACAGCTTAAAATTGACATTTGACAGTTAAAAATGGCAATTGACAGCTGAAAATGACAGTTGACAGCTAAAATTGACATTTGACGGCTAAAAATGACATTTGACAGCTCAAAATGACAATTGACACTTAAAAATTGACATTTGACAGCTGAAATTGACAGTTGACACTTAAAAATTGACATTTGACAGCTGAAATGACAGTTGACAGCTGAAAAATGACAGTTGACACTTAAAATTGTGCTGCGAACCTCGCTTCGCTCGGCACGCAGTGATTTTATGACATTTGACAGTTAAAAATGACAGTTGACAACTAAAAATGACAGTTGACAGCTAAAATTGACAGTTGACAGCTCAAAATAACAGTTGACAGTTAAAAATTGACATTTGACAGCTGAAAATGACAGTTGACAGCTGAAAAATGACAGTTGACACTTAAATATTGCTGCGAACCTCGCTTCGCTCGGCACGCAGTGATTTTATGACATTTGACAGTTAAAAATGACATTTGACAGTTTAAAATTGACATTTGACAGCTTAAAATTGACATTTGACAGCTAAAATTGACATTTGACATTAGGTTAGGTTAGGTTAGGTTAGGTTAGGTTAAATTATCTTAGGTTAGACTAAAATAGCTTGGGTTAGACTAAATTATCTTGGGTTAGACTAAATTAGCTTGGGTTAGACTAAATTATCTTGGGTTAGACTAAATTATCTTGGGTCAGACTAAATTATCTTGGGTTAGACTAAATTAGCTTGGGTTAGACTAAATTATCTTGGGTTAGACTAAATTATCTTGGGTTAGACTAAATTATCTTGGGTTAGACTAAATTAGCTTGGGTCAGACTAAAATAGCTTGGGTTAGACTAAATTACCTTGGGTTAGACTAAAATAGCTTGGGTTAGACTAAATTACCTTGGGTTAGACTAAAATAGCTTAAAATTTGATATTTTTTGCAATTAAAAATAACATTTGACAGTTGACATTCGACAGCTGTCATTTTTGACATTTGGCAGCTGTCATTTTTGACGTTTGACGTTTTTGACATTTTGACAGCTGTCATTTTTGACGTTTTTGACAGCTGTCATATTTGACGTTTTTGACATAATGACAGCTGTCATTTTTGACGTTTTTGACATTTTGACAGCTGTCATTTTTTTGACGTTTTTTGACATTTTGACAGCTGTCATTTTTGACGTATTGTCATTTTGACATCTGTCATTTTTACGTTTTTTGACAGCTGTCATATTTGACGTTTTTTAACATTTTGACAGCTGTCATTTTTGTCGTTTTTGACATTTTGACAGCTGTCATTTTTGACATTTGACGTTTTTGACATTTTGACAGCTGTCATTTTTGACGTTTTTTGACATTTTGACAGCTGTCATTTTTGACATTTTTTGACATTTTGACAGCTGTCATTTTTGACGTTTTTGACATTTGACAGCTGTCATTTTGGACAGTTGTTATTTTTGACATTTGACAGCTGTCATTTTTGACATTTGACATTTTTGACATTTTTGACATTTGACGTTTTTGACAGCTGTCATTTTTGACGTTTTTGACATTTTGACAACTGTCATTTTTGACGTTTTTGACATTTTGACAGCTGTCATTTTTGACGTTTTTGATTAGGTTAGGTTAGGTTAGGTTAGGTTAGGTTAGGTTAGGTTAGGTTAGGTTAGGTTAGGCAGCTGTCATTTTTGACGTTTTGGCATTTGACAGCTGTCATTTTTGGCATTTGACGTTTTTGACATTTGACAGCTGTCATTTTTGACATTTGACGTTTTTGACAGCTGTCATTTTTGACGTTTTTGACATTTGACAGCCGACTTTTAACATTTGACAGCTGTCATTTTGACCTTTTTGACATTTGACAGCTGTTATTTTGATATTTAACGTTTTTTGACATTTGACAGCTACCATTTTGACATTTGACAGCTACCATTTTGACATTTGACAGCTAAAGACACATGATTTGCGACACGTTACATACGACACGTGTGACACGTTTCATACGACACGTGTGACACGTTTCATACGACACGTGTGACACGTTTCATACGACACGTGCGACACGTTCCATACGACACGTGCGACACGTTTCATACGACACGTGCGACACGTTCCATACGACACGTTCCATACGACACGTGCGACACGTTCCATACGACACGTTCCATACGACACGTGCGACACGTTACATACGACACGTGCGACACGTTACATACGACACGTGCGACACGTTACATACGACACGTGCGACACGTTCCATACAACACGTGCGACACGTTCTGTAACCTATATCACATATGAAAGAAAAACAACTTAATATTACAATTATTTTTATTCCATCAGTCCAATTGATCTACACCTTCACTGAATCGTATCGCTATTCCATCGGAACCATGAAAAACGGTGGTCTATGCGGAATATAGTCGAAATCACGCTTATTTCGTGGTGGTGGATTTTACACAGTAGACAAAACAGAGCATGCGGTTTTCTATATATTGTAATATAATTGTACAAAACGATAATAAGAGTTGACGAAAAAAGGAATGTTGTTTTTCAAAAACAAATGAATGTAATGAAATATTATTGATTATTAGATTACATCAGTGGCGTAGTCAATAACAATTATATATAGAAATTAAACTCGCAAATTATTAAAATATCCAAGTTTTTTGTAAAATCGTTGTTTTTGGTTGGTAGTAAGTTACGTATTTGACCAAAACGTAACATTTCCAGTGGCGTACTCGTTAAAATTTATTAAAATACTTTTAATTTATATGAAAATAAAGAAATTTTGTATTGTATAAGTGGTTTCGGTCATCAACTAAAAGCAATAAACAAACGAAAATGGAGAAAAAAATCACCCCCGAACCCCACAACTCACCAACCCCATTCATAGCATGTTTTATGTATCTTAAGTGTCCGATTAGCTACCGGGAACAAAGAAAAAGGAAAAAAGAAGGAAGGAAAGAGAGAAGGAAGGGGAAAAAATTCACTGATCCACGCCCTCAAGGATAATTACCCATCAAGTATTTTTTTTTTTTTTTTTTTTTTTTAAGTCCCGACGTTTCGCGCATCTCGCCGCGCATCCGGGTTTTTTTAACAATTTTACACATTTTCGGATATGACTGGATAGGCCTCGACCGAGCGCATCTTCCGACCCGACTCGACCCCCCCCACCCCCACTACCACTATTAGACCATCCCCGCCGTTTCGGAAATTTCTATCGGCGACTATGCGGGTCTCCGCGGATTCGAAATCTACGTTCGAAACCGTGTCGGAAAATGCCATTTTCCCGCTTTTCCGGAAGCTTTTAAAATTCGACCTAAAAATGATCGGATCGACAAAAAAAAATACCGGCATGCGTAGAATCGCGAAAAAATGCGATTTAGACCCACATGTCTCGAAACATACTTTTCCCTATAATTCGAAAACGGCTTTTTCGAAAAAACTAAAACCGACGTACTTTCAATCCTTTTTGTCCGAGGAATCCGAAAATGTCCGAATTTTCCGGAAAAGTCCAAGAAAAACATGGAAAAACCCGGTTTTTCCGAAAACTTCTCTCGATATTACCCCTTTAAAAAAATTTTAGGACGCTACTGACCATGTTTTTCGAAATGTCCGTCCAAAATATCCAATCCACCCAAGTTTCGTTCGAATCGAATCAATATTAACTCGGAAAAACCAATTTAAAACCAATTTTCATGGAAAATTTTCCACGAAGAAAATTTTTTTTTCAAGAAAAACGACTTTTTTTCGGAATGTACATCCCAAAACCCCCGTATGCAAATTTTGATCCAAATCCAAGATCAATGATTTTTTATCGAAAATCATTCCAAAGGGGTACCCTTTGAAATGAAAATTGAAATTTTTAAAAATGCAATAACTCGGACTGTAATTGAAAAAATTTCGAAATGTATTTTTTTTATGATAGTATAGGTGGTCTATTTCGTTTGATGTGTATTTGGTTTCTTAATATCCAGTGGTGTAGACGTAATGAATTTTTTAAAGAAAAAATTTTTTTATATATATTTTTCAACTTTGACCCTGTATAACTCCGACATATATAAAATCGAAGAAACCAAGTTAGGTTTATCTTTTAGCTTTATCTATCTTCTATCTATCTATACCAATTTGGTTCCTTAAATCTTTATAGAAAAAAAGTTATTTAAGATTAAAGAAACCGATGTAAAATTTTATAAAAATTTTCCACGGATTTTGGGTCAAAATTACGAAAACCGCGGCTATAATAAAGGTATAAAAAAAAGTAGCCATAAAAGTGCTTTTTGGTTCAGAAAATTCAAAAATGTCATTATTTTTAAGAAAAGTTGAAAAACAACCAGGAAAATCCAATTTTTCCGAAAAAATTTTCCGATTTGACCCCTTTGAAAAAAGTTTAGGACGCTACTGATTTCATTTTCGAAATCCTCGACCTCGAAAACCCCCCTGTACAAATTTTCAGCAAAATCGTAGCATTTTTTATCATTTTTTTAAACCCATCAACAGCAGATGAGGCGATAGAATGGGCGACCATTAGACCAGGTTCAATAATTTCACCCGCGCAGTCCCGGACCTCAGGTCAGCGTCAAAATAGCGAAAATTAGGGGTTTTTTCGACGTTCAAAAACTATCGTTAAAGTTATCGGAATCGAAAAATTTTTTTTTTGGAAATGTAGGAAAAAGTGTCTAGTTTTAAGATATGTCGATGAAAATTGGAAAAGTTTTCATTAAATATCGGAAAAACAATTTTCTTTAAAGACATGTAATGTAATGGTATTGTTAGATGCCCTCAAAAATCTGATGATGGTGTCCGAAACTTTCGAAAAAATTTGGGAATCAAGTTTAAGGATGGTTCTAGATAATCTGAGAGAATATCAAAATTTGACTCGTAGGGAAGAAAGTTTTGACTATTTTTGTAATTCAAGGGGTTGTAAAATTTTTTAGGGGTTGAAATTGGAAAAAAGGGGCCCGAGACGACACCCTAAATTGTTTTAAGTATTTGTATTTAAAATTTCGTTTTGATAGCTTTCACAGGGTGTACGGTATGCTCTTGCCCAATTTGCAAAACATGGAAAAAATCACCCCTATTTTTAGAAAATCCCAAATAGCAAAAAAACTAACCGTCCACACCCCGAAAGAGTTTGCACGTCCAAATAGAGTTTTGAGAGGGTTAATTGCCCAGAAAAAAAAATTTTCAAATTTTTCAATTTTTGAAAGTAAAAAAAGTAAAAACTGAAATTTTGAAAATCACGAAATTCGATTTTTCCGATTTTTTTAAAAAAAACCAAAAAGGCGTATCGAAAAAATAAACATACTGTATAAAAGAGGATAAAAGGGCGCATCTAATGATGTGTCATTTATAAGGGTTTTATCAACCCAAGTCGTCATTATCAAGGTTTAAAGTGAAAAAATTTTTTTTTAAAAAATGCGATTTTTACCATTTTTTCAACTTTAACCCCTAAGAAAAAAAAACTACCCCAAGGATTTTTTCCACATTTTAATATGTTGTAGGCCCAAGTATCCTCTATCGATCGAGGGGTCACTCAAAAAATATCTCAAAAAACACCAAAGTTATGAGCCAAAAAAGTAAACCAAAATTTTGACCTCCGGAAAAACACATTTTCCATTTTTCACGGAAAATGGAAAATTTTGGTGAAATGCCATTATCAGATTCTGAAACTACGTCCCACACTGTATATGATGGGAATATAAGTTTTTCCGATTTCCCAACAGTTTCCTTATTTTCTGGGATCAAAGTTTTTTTTGAAAAAGTGAAATTTTGACTTTGACGTCAAAAAAAATATCACCCAGTATAATTTTCGAAAGTCTTACTACCCCAACATATACCCCCGAGTTCAGAGAATCTTGAAAAAATTTTCGAAAAAAAAAACAAAATAATAAACCCACCACATGAAAAAAACCATTTTAGGTGTCATCACTCCTTAATACTATATGACTAGCAAAGCGTGGCAGTGCTACGCACCTGCTTCTCTATCTATATATACCTCTATAATACTGTTTTCTTTTGTTTTCTTTTTGTTTTAAATGAAACAAATAAAAGAAATAAAAAAGATTAAATTTTATTTTATTTGTGCAATTTGTCCACGCCTCCAACTTATCGACTTTCCTTGCGCGCCGCCTATTGAAGCTTTAAAAAAGATAGTGACCAATCGCGTTAAAATTATGGCGTATTAAATAGGTAACGCCTCTTTTGGGGTGTGGTTATGAAATTAAATTACATTATATACAATCAAAAATTTCCGATAATTGTTTCAACTTTTTAGTATATAACCTTGACTGATAATTTTTTTATTAAAAAAAGAATGAAATAAATAAAAAAATGAAATTTGACAGCTAAAAATGACACTTAACAGTTTAATATGACATTTAGCATTTAAAAATGATATTTGACAGTTTAAAATGAAATTTGACAGTTCAAAATTGACATTTGACAGTTCAAAATTGATATTTGACAGTTAAAAAATAATATTTGACAGTTAAAAAATGATATTTGACAGTTAAAAATGACAGTTGACAGCTAAAAATGACAGTTGACAGTTCAAAATGACAGTTGACAGTTTAAAAATGACAGTTGACAGTTAAAATTGTGCTGCGAACCTCGCTTCGCTAGGCACGCAGTGATTTTATGACAGTTGACAGCTAAAAAATTGAAATTGACAGCTTAAAATTGACATTTGACAGTTAAAAATGGCAATTGACAGCTGAAAATGACAGTTGACAGCTAAAATTGACATTTGACGGCTAAAAATGACATTTGACAGCTCAAAATGACAATTGACACTTAAAAATTGACATTTGACAGCTGAAATTGACAGTTGACACTTAAAAATTGACATTTGACAGCTGAAATGACAGTTGACAGCTGAAAAATGACAGTTGACACTTAAAATTGTGCTGCGAACCTCGCTTCGCTCGGCACGCAGTGATTTTATGACATTTGACAGTTAAAAATGACAGTTGACAACTAAAAATGACAGTTGACAGCTAAAATTGACAGTTGACAGCTCAAAATAACAGTTGACAGTTAAAAATTGACATTTGACAGCTGAAAATGACAGTTGACAGCTGAAAAATGACAGTTGACACTTAAATATTGCTGCGAACCTCGCTTCGCTCGGCACGCAGTGATTTTATGACATTTGACAGTTAAAAATGACATTTGACAGTTTAAAATTGACATTTGACAGCTTAAAATTGACATTTGACAGCTAAAATTGACATTTGACATTAGGTTAGGTTAGGTTAGGTTAGGTTAGGTTAAATTATCTTAGGTTAGACTAAAATAGCTTGGGTTAGACTAAATTATCTTGGGTTAGACTAAATTAGCTTGGGTTAGACTAAATTATCTTGGGTTAGACTAAATTATCTTGGGTCAGACTAAATTATCTTGGGTTAGACTAAATTAGCTTGGGTTAGACTAAATTATCTTGGGTTAGACTAAATTATCTTGGGTTAGACTAAATTATCTTGGGTTAGACTAAATTAGCTTGGGTCAGACTAAAATAGCTTGGGTTAGACTAAATTACCTTGGGTTAGACTAAAATAGCTTGGGTTAGACTAAATTACCTTGGGTTAGACTAAAATAGCTTAAAATTTGATATTTTTGCAATTAAAAATAACATTTGACAGTTGACATTCGACAGCTGTCATTTTTGACATTTGGCAGCTGTCATTTTTGACGTTTGACGTTTTTGACATTTTGACAGCTGTCATTTTTGACGTTTTTGACAGCTGTCATATTTGACGTTTTTGACATAATGACAGCTGTCATTTTTGACGTTTTTGACATTTTGACATCTGTCATTTTTTGACGTTTGACAGCTGGCATTTTTGACGTTTTTATCATTTTGACATCTGTCATTTTTACGTTTTTGACAGCTGTCATATTTGACGTTTTTTAACATTTTGACAGCTGTCATTTTTGTCGTTTTTGACATTTTGACAGCTGTCATTTTTGACATTTGACGTTTTTGACATTTTGACAGCTGTCATTTTTGACGTTTTTTGACATTTTGACAGCTGTCATTTTTGACATTTTTTGACATTTTGACAGCTGTCATTTTTGACGTTTTTGACATTTGACAGCTGTCATTTTTGACATTTGACGTTTTTGACATTTTGACAGCTGTCATTTTTGACATTTGACGTTTTTGACATTTTGACAGCTGTCATTTTTGACATTTGACGTTTTGACAGCTGTCATTTCTGACGTTTTTTTGACATTTTGACAGCTGACATTTTTGACGTTTTTGACATTTGACAGCTGTCATTTTTGACGTTTTTGATTAGGTTAGGTTAGGTTAGGTTAGGTTAGGTTAGGTTAGGTTAGGTTAGGTTAGGTTAGGCAGCTGTCATTTTTGACGTTTTTGGCATTTGACAGCTGTCATTTTTGGCATTTGACGTTTTTGACATTTGACAGCTGTCATTTTTGACATTTGACGTTTTTGACAGCTGTCATTTTTGACGTTTTTGACATTTGACAGCCGACTTTTAACATTTGACAGCTGTCATTTTGACCTTTTTGACATTTGACAGCTGTTATTTTGATATTTAACGTTTTTTGACATTTGACAGCTACCATTTTGACATTTGACAGCTACCATTTTGACATTTGACAGCTAAAGACACATGATTTGCGACACGTTACATACGACACGTGTGACACGTTTCATACGACACGTGTGACACGTTTCATACGACACGTGTGACACGTTTCATACGACACGTGCGACACGTTCCATACGACACGTGCGACACGTTTCATACGACACGTGCGACACGTTCCATACGACACGTTCCATACGACACGTGCGACACGTTCCATACGACACGTTCCATACGACACGTGCGACACGTTCCATACGACACGTGCGACACGTTCCATACGACACGTGCGACACGTTCCATACGACACGTGCGACACGTTCCATACGACACGTGCGACACGTATGTAACCTATATCACATATGAAAGAAAAATAACTTATAATACAATTATTTTTATTCCATCAGTCCAATTGATCTACACCTTCACTGAATCGTATCGTTATTCCATCGGAACCATGAAAAACGGTGGTCTATGCGGAATATAGTCGAAATCACGCTTATTTCGTGGTGGTGGATTTTACACAGTAGACAAAACAAAGCATGCGGTTTTCTATATATTGTAATATAATTGTACAAAACGATAATAAGAATTGACGAAAAAAGGAATGTTGTTTTTCAAAAACAATAGAATGTAATGAAATATTATTGATTATTAGATTACATCAGTGGCGTAGTCAATAACAATTATATATAGAAATTAAACTCGTAAATTATTAAAATACTCAAGTTTTTTGGAAAATCGTTGTTTTTGGTTGGTAGTAAGTTACGTATTTGACCAAAACGTAACATTTCCAGTGGCGTACTCGTTAAAATTTATTAAAATACTTTTAATTTATATGAAAATAAAGAAATTTTGTATTGTATAAGTGGTTTCGGTCATCAACTAAAAGCAATAAACAATGGAAAATGGAAAAAAAAATCACCCCCCGAACCCCACAACTCACCAACCCCCATTCATAGCATGTTTTATGTATCTTAAGTGTCCGATTAGCTACCGGGAACAAAGAAAAAGGAAAAAAGAAGGAAGGAAAGAGAGAAGGAAGGGGAAAAAATTCACTGATCCACGCCCTCAAGGATAATTACCCATCAAGTATTTTTTTTTTTTTTTTTTTTTTTTTTTTTTTAAGTCCCGACGTTTCGCGCATCTCGCCGCGCATCCGGGTTTTTTTAACAATTTTACACATTTTCGGATATGCCCGGATAGGCCTCGACCGAGCGCATCTTCCGACCCGACTCGACCCCCCCCACCCCCACTCCCACTATTAGACGCTTGTCGCCGTTTCGAAAATTTCTATGGGCGACTATGCGGGTCTCTGCGGATTCGAAATCTACGTTCGAAACCGTGTCGGAAAATCCCATTTTCCCGCTTTTCCGGAACCTTTTAAAATTCGACCTAAAAATCATCGGATCGACAAAAAAATACCGGCTTGCGTAGAATCGCGAAAAAATGCGATTTAGACCCACATGTCTCGAAACATACTTTTCCCCATAACTCGAAAACGGCTTTTTCGATAAAACTAAAATCGACGTACTTTCATTCCTTTTTGTCCGAGGAATCCGAAAATGTCCGAATTTCCCGGAAAAGTCCAAGAAAAACATGGAAAAACCCGGTTTTTCCGAAAACTTCTCTCGATATTACCCCTTTAAAAAAATTTTAGGACGCTACTGACCATGTTTTTCGAAATGTCCGTCCAAAATATCCAATCCACCCAAGTTTCGTTCGAATCGAATCAATATTAACTCGGAAAAACCAATTTAAAACCAATTTTCCTGGAAAATTTCCACGAAGGAAATTTTTTTTCAAGAAAACGACTTTTTTTTCGGAATGTACATCCCAAAAAAACCCCGTATGCAAATTTTGATCCAAATCCAAGATCAATGATTTTTTTATCGAAAATCATTCCAAAGGGGTACCCCTTTGAAATGAAAATTGAAATTTTTAAAAATGCAATAACTCGGACTGTAATTAAAAAAAATTTGAAATGTATTTTTTTTATGATAATATAGGTGGTCCTCTTTCATTTGATGTGTATTTGATTTCTTAATCTCCAGTGGCGTAGACGTAATGAATTTTTAAAGAAAAAATTTTTTTAAAATTTTTTTTCAACTTTGACCCTGTATAACTTTGACAATTATAAAATCGAAGAAACCAAATTAGGTTCATCTTTTAGTTTAATCTATCCTCTATCTATCTATGCCCTTTTGGTTCCTTTAATCTTTATAGAAAAAAAGTTATTTAATATTAAAGTGACCGATGTAAAATTTTATAAAAATTTTCCACGGATTTTGGGTCAAAATTACGAAAACCGCGGCTATAATAAAGGTATAAAAAAAAGTAGCCATAAAAGTGCTTTTTGGTTCAGAAAATTCAAAAATGTCATTATTTTTAAGAAAAGTTGAAAAACAACCAGGAAAATCCAATTTTTCCGAAAAAATTTTCCGATTTGACCCCTTTGAAAAAAGTTTAGGACGCTACTGATTTCATTTTCGAAATCCTCGACCTCGAAAACCCCCCTGTACAAATTTTCAGCAAAATCGTAGCATTTTTTATCATTTTTTTAAACCCATCAACAGCAGATGAGGCGATAGAATGGGCGACCATTAGACCAGGTTCAATAATTTCACCCGCGCAGTCCCGGACCTCAGGTCAGCGTCAAAATAGCGAAAATTAGGGGTTTTTTCGACGTTCAAAAACTATCGTTAAAGTTATCGGAATCGAAAAATTTTTTTTGGAAATGTAGGAAAAAGTGTCTAGTTTTAAGATATGTCGATGAAAATTGGAAAAGTTTTCATTAAATATCGGAAAAACAATTTTCTTTAAAGACATGTAATGTAATGGTATTGTTAGATGCCCTCAAAAATCTGATGATGGTGTCCGAAACTTTCGAAAAAATTTGGGAATCAAGTTTAAGGATGGTTCTAGATAATCTGAGAGAATATCAAAATTTGACTCGTAGGGAAGAAAGTTTTGACTATTTTTGTAATTCAAGGGGTTGTAAAATTTTTAGGGGTTGAAATTGGAAAAAAGGGGCCCGAGACGACACCCTAAATTGTTTTAAGTATTTGTATTTAAAATTTCGTTTTGATAGCTTTCACAGGGTGTACGGTATGCTCTTGCCCAATTTGCAAAACATGGAAAAAATCACCCCTATTTTTAGAAAATCCCAAATAGCAAAAAAACTAACCGTCCAACCCCGAATGTGTTTGCACGTCCAAATAGAGTTTTGAGAGGGTTAATTGCCCAGAAAAAAAAATTTTCAAATTTTTCAATTTTTGAAAGTAAAAAAAGTAAAAACTGAAATTTTGAAAATCACGAAATTCGATTTTTCCGATTTTTTTAAAAAAAACCAAAAAGGCGTATCGAAAAAATAAACATACTGTATAAAAAGAGGATAAAAGGGCGCATCTAATGATGTGTCATTTATAAGGGTTTTATCAACCCAAGTCGTCATTATCAAGGTTTAAAGTGAAAAAATTTTTTTTTTAAAAAATGCGATTTTTACCATTTTTTCAACTTTAACCCTAAGAAAAAAAAACTACCCCAAGGATTTTTTCCACATTTTAATATGTTGTAGGCCCAAGTATCCTCTATCGATCGAGGGGTCACTCAAAAAAATATCTCAAAAAACACCAAAGTTATGAGCCAAAAAGTAAACCAAAATTTTGACCTCCGGAAAAACACATTTTCCATTTTTCACGGAAAATGGAAAATTTTGGTGAAATGCCATTATCAGATTCTGAAACTACGTCCCACACTGTATATGATGGGAATATAAGTTTTTCCGATTTCCCAACAGTTTCCTTATTTTCTGGGATCAAAGTTTTTTTTTTTGAAAAAAAAGTGAAATTTTGACTTTGACGTCAAAAAAAAATATCACCCAGTATAATTTTCGAAAGTCTTACTACCCCAACATATACCCCCGAGTTCAGAGAATCTTGAAAAAAATTTTCGAAAAAAAAAACAAAATAATAAACCCACCACATGAAAAAAACCATTTTAGGTGTCATCACTCCTTAATACTATATGACTAGCAAAGCGTGGCAGTGCTACGCACCTGCCTATACCTCTATAATACTGTTTTCTTTTGTTTTTTTTTTAAATGAAACAAAAGAAATAAAATAAAAAGAAATAAAAAAGATTAAATTTTATTTTATTTGTGCAATTTGTCCACGCCTTCAACTTATCGACTTTCCTTGCGCGCCGCCTATTGAAGCTTTAAAAAAGATAGTGACCAATCGCGTTAAAATTAAGGCGTATTAAATAGGTAACGCCTCTTTTGGGGTGTGGTTATGAAATTAAATGACATTATAAACAATCAAAAATTTCCGATAATTGTTTCAACTTTTTAGTATATAACCTTGACTGATAATTTTTTTATTATAAAAAGAATGAAATAAATAAAAATATTTGACAGCTAAAAATGACACTTAACAGTTTAATATGACATTTAGCATTTAAAAATGATATTTGACAGTTTAAAATGAAATTTGACAGTTCAAAATTGACATTTGACAGTTCAAAATTGATATTTGACAGTTAAAAAATAATATTTGACAGTTAAAAAATGATATTTGACAGTTAAAAATGACAGTTGACAGCTAAAAATGACAGTTGACAGTTCAAAATGACAGTTGACAGTTTAAAAATGACAGTTGACAGTTAAAATTGTGCTGCGAACCTCGCTTCGCTAGGCACGCAGTGATTTTATGACAGTTGACAGCTAAAAAATTGAAATTGACAGCTTAAAATTGACATTTGACAGTTAAAAATGGCAATTGACAGCTGAAAATGACAGTTGACAGCTAAAATTGACATTTGACGGCTAAAAATGACATTTGACAGCTCAAAATGACAATTGACACTTAAAAATTGACATTTGACAGCTGAAATTGACAGTTGACACTTAAAAATTGACATTTGACAGCTGAAATGACAGTTGACAGCTGAAAAATGACAGTTGACACTTAAAATTGTGCTGCGAACCTCGCTTCGCTCGGCACGCAGTGATTTTATGACATTTGACAGTTAAAAATGACAGTTGACAACTAAAAATGACAGTTGACAGCTAAAATTGACAGTTGACAGCTCAAAATAACAGTTGACAGTTAAAAATTGACATTTGACAGCTGAAAATGACAGTTGACAGCTGAAAAATGACAGTTGACACTTAAATATTGCTGCGAACCTCGCTTCGCTCGGCACGCAGTGATTTTATGACATTTGACAGTTAAAAATGACATTTGACAGTTTAAAATTGACATTTGACAGCTTAAAATTGACATTTGACAGCTAAAATTGACATTTGACATTAGGTTAGGTTAGGTTAGGTTAGGTTAGGTTAAATTATCTTAGGTTAGACTAAAATAGCTTGGGTTAGACTAAATTATCTTGGGTTAGACTAAATTAGCTTGGGTTAGACTAAATTATCTTGGGTTAGACTAAATTATCTTGGGTCAGACTAAATTATCTTGGGTTAGACTAAATTAGCTTGGGTTAGACTAAATTATCTTGGGTTAGACTAAATTATCTTGGGTTAGACTAAATTATCTTGGGTTAGACTAAATTAGCTTGGGTCAGACTAAAATAGCTTGGGTTAGACTAAATTACCTTGGGTTAGACTAAAATAGCTTGGGTTAGACTAAATTACCTTGGGTTAGACTAAAATAGCTTAAAATTTGATATTTTTGCAATTAAAAATAACATTTGACAGTTGACATTCGACAGCTGTCATTTTTGACATTTGGCAGCTGTCATTTTTGACGTTTGACGTTTTTGACATTTTGACAGCTGTCATTTTTGACGTTTTTGACAGCTGTCATATTTGACGTTTTTGACATAATGACAGCTGTCATTTTTGACGTTTTTGACATTTTGACAGCTGTCATTTTTTTGACGTTTTTTGACATTTTGACAGCTGTCATTTTTGACGTTTTTATCATTTTGACATCTGTCATTTTTACGTTTTTGACAGCTGTCATTTTTGACGTTTGTAACATTTTGACAGCTGTCATTATTGACGTTTTTGACATTTTGACAGCTGTCATTTTTGACATTTGACGTTTTTGACAGCTGCCATTTTTGACATTTTAACAGCTGTCATTTTTGACGTTTGACAGCTTCCATTTTGACAGCTGTCTCTTTTTTTGACGTTTTTGACATTGACAGCTGTCATTTTTGACGTTTGTAACATTTTGACAGCTGTCATTTTTGACGTTTTGACATTTTGACAGCTGTCATTTTTTGACGTTTGACAGCTGTCATTCTGACATTTTTGACAACTGAATTTTTGACATTTGACATTTGACAGCTGACTTTTTGACATTTGACAGCTGTCATTTTTGACGTTTTGATTAGGTTAGGTTAGGTTAGGTTAGGTTAGGTTAGGTTAGGTTAGGTTAGGTTAGGTTAGGCAGCTGTCATTTTTGACGTTTTTGGCATTTGACAGCTGTCATTTTTGGCATTTGACGTTTTTGACATTTGACAGCTGTCATTTTTGACATTTGACGTTTTTGACAGCTGTCATTTTTGACGTTTTTGACATTTGACAGCCGACTTTTAACATTTGACAGCTGTCATTTTGACCTTTTTGACATTTGACAGCTGTTATTTTGATATTTAACGTTTTTTGACATTTGACAGCTACCATTTTGACATTTGACAGCTACCATTTTGACATTTGACAGCTAAAGACACATGATTTGCGACACGTTACATACGACACGTGTGACACGTTTCATACGACACGTGTGACACGTTTCATACGACACGTGTGACACGTTTCATACGACACGTGCGACACGTTCCATACGACACGTGCGACACGTTTCATACGACACGTGCGACACGTTCCATACGACACGTTCCATACGACACGTGTGACACGTTACATACGACACGTTACATACGGCACGTGCGACACGTTCCATACGACACGTTCCATACGACACGTGCGACACGTTCCATACGACACGTGCGACACGTTACATACGACACGTGCGACACGTATGTAACCTATATCACATATGAAAGAAAAATAACTTAATAATACAATTATTTTTATTCCATCAGTCCAATTGATCCACACCTTCACTGAATCGTATCGCTATTCCATGAGAAACATGAAAATCGGTGGTATATGCGGAATATAGTCGAAATCACGCTTATTTCGTGGTGGTGGATTTTACACAGTAGACAAAACAAAGCATGCGGTTTTCTATATATTGTAATATAATTGTACAAAACGATAATAAGAGTTGACGAAAAAAGGAATGTTGTTTTTCAAAAACAATAGAATGTAATGAAATATTATTGATTATTAGATTACATCAGTGGCGTAGTCAATAACAATTATATATAGAAATTAAACTCGTAAATTATTAAAATACTCAAGTTTTTTGGAAAATCGTTGTTTTTGGTTGGTAGTAAGTTACGTATTTGACCAAAACGTAACATTTCCAGTGGCGTACTCGTTAAAATTTATTAAAATACTTTTAATTTATATGAAAATAAAGAAATTTTGTATTGTATAAGTGGTTTCGGTCATCAACTAAAAGCAATAAACAATGGAAAATGGAAAAAAATCACCCCGAACCCCACAACTCACCAACCCCCATTCATAGCATGTTTTATGTATCTTAAGTGTCCGATTAGCTACCGGGAACAAAGAAAAAGGAAAAAAGAAGGAAGGAAAGAGAGAAGGAAGGGGAAAAAATTCACTGATCCACGCCCTCAAGGATAATTACCCATCAAGTATTTTTTTTTTTTTTTTTTTTTTTTTAAGTCCCGACGTTTCGCGCATCTCGCCGCGCATCCGGGTTTTTTTAACAATTTTACACATTTTCGGATATGCCCGGATAGGCCTCGACCGAGCGCATCTTCCGACCCGACTCGACCCCCCCCACCCCCACTCCCACTATTAGACGCTTGTCGCCGTTTCGAAAATTTCTATGGGCGACTATGCGGGTCTCTGCGGATTCGAAATCTACGTTCGAAACCGTGTCGGAAAATCCCATTTTCCCGCTTTTCCGGAACCTTTTAAAATTCGACCTAAAAATCATCGGATCGACAAAAAAAAAATACCGGCTTGCGTAGAATCGCGAAAAAATGCGATTTAGACCCACATGTCTCGAAACATACTTTTCCCCATAACTCGAAAACGGCTTTTTCGATAAAACTAAAATCGACGTACTTTCATTCCTTTTTGTCCGAGGAATCCGAAAATGTCCGAATTTCCCGGAAAAGTCCAAGAAAAACATGGAAAAACCCGGTTTTTCCGAAAACTTCTCTCGATATTACCCCTTTAAAAAAATTTTAGGACGCTACTGACCATGTTTTTCGAAATGTCCGTCCAAAATATCCAATCCACCCAAGTTTCGTTCGAATCGAATCAATATTAACTCGGAAAAACCAATTTAAAACCAATTTTCCTGGAAAATTTCCACGAAGGAAATTTTTTTTCAAGAAAACGACTTTTTTTTCGGAATGTACATCCCAAAAAAACCCCGTATGCAAATTTTGATCCAAATCCAAGATCAATGATTTTTTTATCGAAAATCATTCCAAAGGGGTACCCCTTTGAAATGAAAATTGAAATTTTTAAAAATGCAATAACTCGGACTGTAATTAAAAAAAATTTGAAATGTATTTTTTTTATGATAATATAGGTGGTCCTCTTTCATTTGATGTGTATTTGATTTCTTAATCTCCAGTGGCGTAGACGTAATGAATTTTTAAAGAAAAAATTTTTTTAAAATTTTTTTTCAACTTTGACCCTGTATAACTTTGACAATTATAAAATCGAAGAAACCAAATTAGGTTCATCTTTTAGTTTAATCTATCCTCTATCTATCTATGCCCTTTTGGTTCCTTTAATCTTTATAGAAAAAAAGTTATTTAATATTAAAGTGACCGATGTAAAATTTTATAAAAATTTTCCACGGATTTTGGGTCAAAATTACGAAAACCGCGGCTATAATAAAGGTATAAAAAAAAGTAGCCATAAAAGTGCTTTTTGGTTCAGAAAATTCAAAAATGTCATTATTTTTAAGAAAAGTTGAAAAACAACCAGGAAAATCCAATTTTTCCGAAAAAATTTTCCGATTTGACCCCTTTGAAAAAAGTTTAGGACGCTACTGATTTCATTTTCGAAATCCTCGACCTCGAAAACCCCCCTGTACAAATTTTCAGCAAAATCGTAGCATTTTTTATCATTTTTTTAAACCCATCAACAGCAGATGAGGCGATAGAATGGGCGACCATTAGACCAGGTTCAATAATTTCACCCGCGCATTCCCGGACCTCAGGTCAGCGTCAAAATAGCGAAAATTAGGGGTTTTTTCGACGTTCAAAAACTACCGTTAAAGTTAACGGAATCAAAAAAATTTTTTTTGGAAATGTAGGAAAAAGTGTCTAGTTTAAAGATATGTCGATGAAAATTGGAAAAGTTTTCATTAAATATCGGAAAAACAATTTTCTTTAAAGACATGTAATGTAATGGTATTGTTAGATGCCCTCAAAAATCTGATGATGGTCTCCGAAAGTTTCGAAAAAATTTGGGAATCAAGATTAAGGATGGTTCTAGATAATCTGAGAGAATATCAAAATTTTACTCGTAGGGAAGAAAGTTTTGACTATTTTTGTAATTCAAGGGGTTGGAAAATTTTTTAGGGGATGAAATTGGAAAAAAGGGGCCCGAGACGACACCCTAAATTGTTTTAAGTATCTGTATTTAAAATTTCGTTTCGATCGGTCCAATAGGGTGGACATGCTGCTAACCCCCAAATGGAAAAACATGGAAAAAATCACCCCAAATTTTAGAAAATCCAAAATAGCAGAAAAACTAACCCTCCTACCCCCGAATGTTTTTGCACATTCAAATAGAGTTTTAAGAGGGCTAATTGCCCAGAAAAAAAAATTTTCAAATTTTTCAATTTTTAAAAGTAAAAAAAGTAAAAAACTGAAATTTCGAAAATCATGAAACTGGTTTTCTTCGAATTTTTTAAAAAAAGCCAAAAAGGGGTATCGAAAAAATAAACATACTGTATAAAAGAGGATAAAAGGGCGCATCCAATGATGTGTCATTTATAAGGGTTTTATTAACCCAAGTCGTCATTATCAAGGTTTAAAGTGAAAAAAAATGTTTTAAAAAAATTCGATTTTTAGTGAAATTTCAAGTTCAACCCCTAAGAAAAAAAAAACTACCCCAAGGATTTTTTCCCTATTTTAGTATGTTGTAGGCCCAAGTATCCCCTGTCGATTGACGTGTCACTCAAAAAAATATCTCAAAAAACACCAAAGTTATGGAAGAAAAAGTAAACTCATTTTTCGACTTTCGGAAAAACACATTTTCCATTTTTCACGGAAATTGGAAAATTTTGGTGAAATGCCATTGTCAGATTCTGAAACTACGTCCCACACTGTATATGTTCAGAATATAAGTTTTTCCGATTTCCCAACAGTTTCCTTATTTTCCGGCCTCAAAGTTTTTTTTTTTTGAAAAAAAAGTGAAATTTTGACTTTGACCCCATATAAAATAAACACACAGTATAATTTTCAAAAGTTTTACTACCCCAACATATACCCCCGAGTTCAGAGAATCTTAAAAAAAATTTTCGAAAAAAAAAACAAAATAATAAAATCACCACTTGAAAAAAACCATTTTTGGTGTCATCATTTTTCATCACTCCTTAATATTATCCGAAAAGTAGCTAATATCAATACACGTATTGAGAAGTAAAAAAAATATAGTTCTATGATCTGTGACATTTACGTCAAATTTATCAATAGTTAAACACATGAATGACAAAGCAAGGACCATTTAATTTTTTTTTAAATCTTCCTTGTGTCAAATATTGTATTGTAATTGCCAATACAAATTTTTCTGTATAAAGTAAGAATAAAGAATAAAGTTTCTTATAGGTTTTTAATTTTTTAAAAAATAAACATATTTTTATTCAGTATTATTATTTTTGTAAAAACACTTTTAGAAAGAAGAACAGATTATTCTTCTTTTTTATATCATGTTATGTTCCGTGCATGTGTCGAATGTGGATTTTTGAAGTTATGTTTGTGTTTCTGTTTACAATTATCTTTGTGTCTATTATTATTACATTGCTTTGAACATATTAGAACTTTATTGTGATTTGTGTTCAAATACATACTACGTATAGAAGAAAACTCAATTGACATTATAAAGTGTTAAAAAGATTACTGGGTTATGCATTTGAAGTAAAATTTGTTCTCCAGATAGTGAAGTTCCAAGGCTGCTTGGATTTTACCACAAAATAAGGTGTATTCTGTGATTTTACTTTCAAAAATACTTTTGTTGAAGGATTTTTTACGTGGTCGTAGGAAAAATAGTGTACATAACTCGTTGGAAAGTGTATTTCTTGCACTCGTTTACTTTCTGCACTCGCCGCTATGCGGCTCGCGCTAAACTTGAACTCATGCAAAATGTTACACTTATTTCCACACTAGTTATGTAATATACTAGTTCATAATATTCTATAGTGCAGGGTTTTTTAAATTCAAGTGGCTCAACATTACAGTTTAAAGTACGGCATTACTTTGCAACATTATAACTGAGTTTTAATACGAAACAATAGATATTTATTATTATTTTTATTTATTCAAAAATATCAAATGACAAAACAATCAGAGGTACATTTAGAGATGTTGGTTGGCATCAATATTAACGAAACAAATTTCATGTTTAAAATACTGCTTTCGCAAAAATACGTGCTTCCTACCATTGATCCCATAATAAGTCCAATGTTCAATAATTCTTGAAAAGCCATTTAGACCTCCACCTAGGAAAAACTTCGATCCATATAGGTCTCCAGAGGAGGATGGTATTTTTCCTCTCCTACTGCGAGACTGGAACTGGGCATTTTGCTGCATATTCTGACTAAGCTTTTTAGAGCAAGCTTAGCAATGGGTTACTTAACACCCTATCGAAACCCTTCAAGCCAATTAGTCCCACTTTATTTCTGTTGAAAGTTCACCAAGTATATCAGGATAGAAAATTAACACAAACTACGCTGGACGAAGTGATCCACAAGATCAATCACTCAGAACAAAGAACAACTCTCGGTCAATCCTAGTAAAGCAACAGTCATCAGTTTCCCCAGAAATCGTAAACTGGATAAACTCTATGGACAAACTATAAGATTAAAAATATAGGGATTCCTCTGGATTAAAGACACATGGAACGGTCATTTGGAGAACATTTCCCAAGCAGAAAGCTACAAGAGGAAAGCTGCCATCGAGGTTTTAATAGATTTTCCTTCACTTCATATCTGAAGGTGAAAGGTGAATCTGAACTAAATATTTGGTAACCTTTCCACAATTTTCCGTGCAGAGGATTTTGTGCTTAAGCTGCAAGGAAAAATTAAAAGAATAATTTTCGATAGCTTGCCCCTTAAGTTACTGGACTCAAATTGGATTCACTTCAAGTTAATTTAGAAATTTGGATTCACGTCAAGTTAATTTGAAGGCACATCCTTCAGGATATAATAGCTCTAGGGGAAAATATCACAGTAACTTTTCAAGACAGCGAATAGCGTAGTCAGAGGAACAATAGCAAACTGGATAGATCGGAAGTTTTCATACCGGATCGAGCTAGATGATTTAAGACACTCAAGGTATTTGTTAAAGATCCCTCTAAATATACCGAATCACAATAGGTCTTTTAGGTAACCTCTCCTAAATTTCGCAAGTTTTGTTCTCTACAACAGGGAAAAATAAAACATTTTTTTTTAAATCTGACTTCTAATCTGAGCCCTAAAAGTGGACCTGTCATTTGAAGAGAGTGCCTAGAGCATAGTGTAAACGGTGTTGGATGTAGCAATTTCCTTGCGCACAGCGAAAAATTGTTGAAAGTTTCTACTTCGGCCAAAAAATCAGGAACATTTCTTAGATTCAAAGTACAATTGTTCTCTCTAATAATATTAGTTATTTTAACAGCCAGTGTAACAGCCAAGAATCCTACAAATCTAATTTCTATCCCTATCAAAACTCTAGCTCTATGGAATCCCCCAACTTATATACAGCTTAAAAAATATCTTTACCACATTTTCAGAATATTTTGAGTGTATGGTATCCTTTAGATGTATAAAAGCCCAAAATATTCTCAGTTTATATCGCATTTTTGTTAAAAACAAAAAAAGAATAAATTTTGATAAATCCCATTTGTATTATTTACATTTTAAAATTTCTTGTGTGCAGTACGTTTTTTAACTTTTCATTTGGAAGTGTCTAGAAATATTTTTAGTAAAAATGGGGTCCGGCGTAGAATAGGGAGACACGAATTTCGTAAAAAAAATATTAACACTAATAAGGGACTGGTTTCTTTAGTAAATTTTCGTAAAAAAATTTGCGGGTTATCCAGTATTTTCCGAGAAAAATGGAATCAAAAACTCAAACTTAAATTTTGTAGGTTAAATACACAAAACATTCACTGTTCAAGGTACGTTATGTCATGTAGATACCAGCGTTGCCACATCTCTAAATAAAACCTAAATATTAGGAAAATATTTTTTTACATTATAAATATATAAAAAATATTGATAATAAAATATGAAATATAGAGCATATTACTAACCAAAACTAATCGGTCTTTTTGCATATTTTGAAAGAAAACAAAGATAAACAAGCGCGCAAAACCAACCAAACTAAACTTTGCTTACATAACCTAACCTAATCAAACCTTACCTAACTGAACCTAACTTAATCTAACCGAACCGAACCTAACCTAACCTAACCTAATCTAATCAGGCCTAACCTAACCCGAAGGTAAACTATCCTCGAAATGAAACCGGTCAGTGTAAAGACCGATTCGCATAGAAGAAAATAAAAAACAGAACCTGACGATGCTAGTTTTTAGCGAAACAGCTGTCATTGCATTTAAAAACGTATTTTGCCAATAAATAGTGGAAGTTTAGTTCAACCGTTCTGTTATTTATTGTTCTTAGTAAGATGGACTTCCACAAAGTAAAAGTTACTACAATCAATTTTATTAAATTTTTCTTCTTTAACCAAGTCACCATTCCGGCGTAATTTTTCTTATGTATATTCACTACATCTAAAATATTCTTAAATTCAAAAATAAATAAAAACAAGTAATTAATAGTCTAACCAATTGTGAAAAAAATATGGCAATGTTGGAATGTTAACGTTAGACAACTTATATTAAATTTCAACGTCGGAACAGTATATTGTCATAAAAATCGTGGTAAATTTTTAGTTCCATGGGAAGAAATAATTTTAAAAGTGAGGTTAATCAATGGTTTATTAAAATTTATTGCAATATAAATTAAATTAGCTTATAAAACTCAATTTTCCGCATATATTTAATTTGAGTTAAAATATTATAAAAATTAAGTTACTTTAATTTTCAAGTTATTAAATTTCGAAATTCGTGTCTCCCTATTGTTCACCGGAACCCAAAAATGAGTAATTTAACCCCAGAACAAGCAGCTTTAGCTGAAGATGGTCGATCTCAGCAATATGTTGCTGAAGTCATCGGAATCAACCAATCCAGCGTTTCTAAAGTCTAAAGAAGGTTTAGAAAAACTGGAAGTTATAATAGAAGACCAGTTCCAAGACGTCCCAGGTGTACTATACCTGCAGATGACTGTTATTTAAGAAATCAGACTTTGCAAACTCGTCATGTTACACCCAGACAACTGCAAAATGTTCTCTCTGGAGTCCGTAATATTAGAATATCTGTCAATACAGTTAGGAACAGATTAAGGAATTTTGGAATCAGACCCAGAATGCCTGTTACTGCTCCATTGTTAACCAGAGCACACCGTGTAGCACGTTTAAGTTTCGAAAGAGATATGATCTTTTCACCTAACCTAACCTAACCTAACATAATTTTTAAAACAAAAATATCAATTAAAAGAGAGCAGAAAAATAAAACAAACTTATTCAAGTAAAGTTCAAAGTAAAATGGCAAAAAGAAGCGTCCTCGTAGCTTAAAATTAAAACTAATTTATTTCAATATGTATGCGCATGCACACATCTAGACAACTTTTTTTCGATCGAGCTTCACGAGAACTATTTACCGTGTTAATACCAAGCGAAACTCTGATGGGAGTTAATCGGAACTACAGCCAAATCTGTTATTATAGTAAATAATATACCTCAAACTTTTTTTTCTCTGGTAGCTTATTCTTATTTACACAGTCAACAAGATTCCGCAATAAAAATGTACGAAGTCTTCTTATTTGTTTATAACGATTTTTCTAAGTTAACAACAACTCCGGATTGTTTATTTTTTGTTAACTTTTTTGTTAACAATTTATTTTTATAAATAAATCATCGAAGTTGTATTAAAAAGTTCCTTGTTTAATGTATTTATAAAAAAATTCATGGTCAATTTAGCATTTTCTTATGATTTTTGTTGATACACAAATATTAGATAATATTTTATGAATTAATAATTGATTCTATTGAGAAATAAAGCAATATTATTATGATGATTATTAAAAATTTCAAAAAAATTTGAATAATTGTGTAGCGCAGTATTTTGTAAGCGTATATATTTTCTAATAACCTTTGGTTTTAAAATATGTCAGTCATTTAATTTCTTAGATACTCCATTTTTTCTAATAGCATATAATTTTAAAAATTATCACTTGTACAAATTATATTTTTTGCAATCCAATACCGTTACATAAAAAAAGTTGTTACAGACAATGAATGTAGACATGTTCCCACCATGTCTACTCGTATGGTCGAATGATGAAGTGGTAAAGTGTTAATGGTTCCCAGTGAATGGTACATTTAGAAAGGCTTAATTCACTTGACATTTTATGGCAACCACAATGTGTTACCTACTTGCTATTATTTTTGTGTGTCTACGCAACATTTGATCACAGTTTATTTACTATTCTGTCTACAAGCTTAGAACATCTACTTTTTAGAATATTTCTTTACAAAATTTGTCCATAATTTGTCTTTACTTTGTTGCTAATTTAAATATTACAGCTCACCCCAGAGCTTCAGAAAAACCAGTAGAATAATATTTTTCAGCTCCTCCAGTAGAGTGTAACAGTAGGTACGTTGTATTCACCATGAAATTTTATTCCTTATCAGGAAAACTAGGGGCTGGTAAATAGATAACAAGCTTTTAATTTAAAAAAGTGAGGTTAGTTGGTCTTCAGAAGTTCAAGTTTAAAATTATTTTTATATTTGATGTTTCGGCAATTCGGCATTTAATAGAAATAGCTCCACAGTTAGTTTAGTCAAGTCAAGAATTAATTAACAATTAAAAGAGATGGAATGACCAGATATAATTCATTTTAATAACCTATTGAGTTCGTCATGAAATTCTGATAGCGAAGATGAAGAAACTGCGCGTGCTAGGAATGTGAAAATTCGTAACAATTTAATTGTAGAACTCGACGAAGTTAATTTTAAAAGGCGATTTATAAACAAATAGACTTTTCATGAATTATCAGAGTTGCTAAATAGAGTTATTGAACCCGTTCACGATAGAAATAAGCCAATGTCACACTCGTTCTTAAAACAGTGGTTTGATTGGAATTGTACCGAATATTCTAATGTTTTTTGTTTATTATAAACGGCATTGGTTTCTTTCTATATTCTATTATAGAAAGATATTTTCTTTTCACGCATCGTATAATTTGACGCCCTCTTTTTTTTTCTTTTTCCATTATTATTTAAAACAGTATTTTTGTTATAAACAAAATAAAAAATATACAAATAAGGTTAAATCCTCAATCAAATGTCAATTAACATTTCCTACCAACGTAAATTTCTAGTGACTTTCTTCCAACAGCCTGTTTCTTAACCAACAACTTTTATTAGATTGGGCTCATCTTGAAACACCCACACAGCCGACTGAGGTTTGCTTTCGGGTTCATAGGAGTAAATCCACGATTCATCAAAATGTTCACGATTTAATTCCATTTTTGGACCGAAATGAATCTTTTAAGTTACTGTAAATAAAACAAATAGCTCTCGTATATCAAAACGTTCTGAGTACGTATAACCTCAAAAATGTCCAACTTTAAGATAGAACTGTCAGTTGCCAGATTGCAAACCAGGATTGCCAAATCCCGAAATAAAAAAGGCAACCCTCATACAATATTTTCTTAACAGTCTGGTTAAGGTTATCCACCTGTTTACTTATCTGATTGTTATAAGACCGACAATAGTGAATACGGCCATAAGTATATTAAAAGTAATTTAAATTGCAGAAAATGTTAATCTATCTTCTGATTTTACTTAAAGTATTTTAAGCATCATACTTTACACTCTTTCTCTTTCCGAAAAATGAACTTCACGTTCACTCACCATATTTAGTAAATAAAACAAAATTTTATAAATGTGGTGTAGTGGCTGTACTCACAAAACAACTAAAGTGTAGTGGCTACACTGTTGGTTCAGAGACCAGATTGCTATAAAATGTTAAAACATTGCTATAATGTTAGTTTATTATCGTTGGCTGAAATTGCTGGTTAGATGCCTACCGTAGATTATTCAACCAATGATTGGTACGATCGTTGGAGCCTCAGCAAGGAAATAGATAGTTAGGCAACACATTTTGCAATACAGAAATAACAATATAACTGACGATTGGGTTTTGCAATGTTGCCAGGTACTCATTATGATTTTGAAATATCGAGCAATTTAAAAAAAAAGGATCTTCCGGGCCGAGTATTAAATTTAGTGTACCTACCCTTTATTTAAGTTTAAAAGAATAATTGTTTATAATTCTTAGTAAAATTTATTACTCAATTTCTCTGATTTCATCATGTTCAAAACCATGTTAACTTAAGAGTTAACTGGGTTAATGTTTGTGGATTTTCTTCTAATAGTAACACATCCAACTTACGTTTGTGAAGGATTTTGGTCTTGCTAACTTTTTATTTGTTATAAGCCCCTCTACTATAATCAGTCTTAATTTTTTTGTCTCAAAAAAGTACAACACTCCTGGACTATTAAACAAGGTGATCAAAATAAGCACAATGAACAGTTATAAAAAGAACACTTTCAAATTTATATGTAAATATTACTGTTAAAGAATGGTTTTGTCAGTAGGAAGTGGATTGTTCAAACAATCGAGCTTTAATCCTAATGCATATTTTATTAACAACTGTGGCATTTCATTTATTTATTTATTTATTATTAACCATCAATTTATTGATTACAGTTAAATTAATTTGCATCAAACACCTACACCTTTGTGATTGATTCCTAGCAATGTTATTATCTTCTATATTTTGTAACGTACATAAAAATGTCAACATATTTTAAATTCTATTCATTTAATATGTGAAACAAATTATCGTAACGAACTTATTGCAGTAAGCGCTTAAAATCAAAACCTATTAAACTTATATAAATTCTAATGACCGTTTAATAAAAACATCTAAGCAGTTATAACGTATTGTTTGCGTGCAATCCGCCGAATGGTCTGAATAAAAAGCAGGTTTAGTGTTAGAAATGCAAAAATGTACCAACTTATTCATATTCTAATAATGTAAGCAGAAAACTTTGTTGAAACACAGCAGTTATTTGCTGAAAATGTAATTCTGCATTCTTAAAATCAAGATTTGACAGAATATATTTTTTCAGAATGTTTTTAGCTGTTTGATTTTTTTTTCTACTAAACTATTTGATCTTAAATATTTTTGAGGTTATGTGTAGAAAGTTCCATTCATTTGAAAAACATTTGCATTCAAAAGAAGTTGATTGACTACCACGGTCTGACATTAGGATGTCTAGAATGCATTGTCTTGAAAAAATGTTTTTTAATTGATGTATAGCTGAACAAAAAACTTGGAAAATACGAGGGACGGTCTATAATTAAAAAAATTAAAAAGAGAAAAATATTTCTACTTCCCCCTCTATTGTTTAGAAACGATTCTAAATCAGGCTTGACCATTTTGTAAAGAAAAAACAACTACTTTCAGGACTATATACTTTACCGGATATTGGATTACACTTCAATAGAAAACGTGATGGCGATCGAATAAGTCGATACTCTGTCGTTTTGCAAATGAAAGGAAAGAAAATACTTTGAGTCTATGGATGCTACGACTACCAATTATTCGACACCGGAGTGAAATGGCGGGTACATTTTCATGTACCTATGCAAAAACCCCATATTGGATACCCAATTATTCGAGTAACACCTTTTGATAACTTCAGTGTCTCAGCTACCTCTGCAACTTTTCTCTGCAATTGCTCATGGTTTTTTAAATGTTTTTAGAAATCCTCCCTCATTTGGACATCATTTTAAGTCAGTCAATAATTCTTAATTTACCAGTGCTTGGCTTCTACAATGTGTTTTAAAGATCAAAAAGCGACGATTTATTAACACACAGATTTATTTTTTCCATTTTTTGCGAATATTAAAAATAGCGTCAATAGAGAGATCGGGAAAACACGAATAGCGGGATACGTTAGTAACGTTCTCCGCTATCTGACATCTACGCATGCGCAGTTCCGAATTGTTTACCGAATCACGCAAATAATGTTAATATAATAATAAAATTCATTGTATTAACCCTTACAAATAAATCAAAGTCATCGATGTTTTAAAACAGAGATGTTAGGCAAGTATTTTCCAATTTACTTAACAAACTTAAAACAATAGGTTTCACTTCAATTTTTATGTTGATATAAAAAATTGAGTCCTAATTTCCATCTTTATGGTAGGTATTATAAATTGAAATGACCTCAAAAACCAGCAACGAAAGTTTTTCTTTATATAAATCATCTGTTAACATTACCAGTTAGATCATTGACTAATGGAAAGTCACATTTTACTTAGCAATTCTATTGATTCCATATGCTAATCAAGAAATTATCTAGGTATTAAATAATTTTAGCCGCAAAATAAAAAAAAATAGTGCCAACAACACAACCAACAATATCCGGAAGAACAACTTTGTGTTAAAAATTTTATTAACCATATAATAAAAAGTAATTATCCTGGATTTGGTTTTCTAACTAAAAATTTAAATTATTTAATAGTTTTGACACTATGTTTGTTTGCATAATCAGCTGTGATATCAACGATGATTATTCTTGTAGTTCAAACCAGTTCAAACAGTGTAAGGCGAAACAATGTTTCTCGATGTGAAGCCAGTACAATAAAAACACTCGGTATTTATTGTAGTGTAGGTAAATATTCCACGGATTTTTACCAGATTATAGAATTAATATGTCTTTGATTGGCCGGTAACATTTAATAAACCAATAAATTAAAAACAATAATAAATATAAGTAATTCATTCTAACCAAACTTAACAAATTATGCAATTATTTCCTAATTTACGGCATCAATGTTAATATTCGTAAACCTTCGGGTAAACTCGGTTCTTAAAAAGCGCCCTTACCCTTTAAATGTGGCATGTTTAGAAAGCCGTTACAATAAGTTTATAATGCCATTTGGCGTATATGAATCATTTTTTTTGGTTCTGCTCAACGAAATAATTGCTGCACTGGTTCTACCGTCTTTGCAATCACTGGTTTAATTACTTTTGGTTATCTTCCAGTTTAACCATCCGCTTGAAAAATTCTCTGCACATGTACAAAATTGTAATATGCGAATATAAAAATCTTACGTTATCATGGTATATGGTATTCTGTGGTTTTCATTTTTAGAGCAATGGGGCAACGAGTTCAGCTATAAAGAACAAACCTTATATAACAATGGTTTTTAAAATATTGATGTACCTAAAACAGGTGTTACTTTTTTATTCAGATAAAATATAATATTAACATCCCTTGTTTTAATGGTATTCTGATTTTAATTTATTATGGTTTTAAATTATTTTATTTATTCATACATATGTGGCAACGTAGCTCGAGATTCAAACTTTGCCACTCTCATCGACCAATAAAATTATTCTTGAAAATTCAAATTTCGTACATGCGCATAGGCTTTTTCAAGCGGATGGTTAAACTGGAAGATTACCTTACTTTTATTTATTTTAATATGTATTTTAATAACTTATTTTAATTAATCATAGTTGAATAAACTATTGCTAACGGTTTCAGCAGACTGCTGGGTTTATTAATATCATGAATATACTATCAGAAGGATAAATAGTAGACATCGGTAAGATAAATTATCAGTACAAAGATACCTAAGGAGTTTCGTATTTTATTATTCATTGGGAATTTAAAAATTCAGTTCATTTCAATTAGGTATTACCATGTAACTTAATAATAGTAAAATTATTCAAAAAAAGGTTACTTCTGGTATCATAAAATCTAAATTTATTGTACTAACCCTTACTGTTTGGAATTTGGAATTACAATTACAGCTGTTTCGCAAAAACGAGGGTCAGATTGACATATTTAAGTTACATTTTGCTTGTTTGTAGCTTGGTACCTGATCAGTGGCGTAGGAATCCACCGGGGCCACCGGGGCAGTGCCCCGAATTTTGAAAAACTAAATATACGTACGTGTTCAGAATATTCTTTTAAACAAGATATCTATTACTATTTTCCCGGTATTACTTACTAAATTTTCTGCTAGAACTGCAAAATAGTTAGATATTATTTTAAAATAAAAAAAATAAAATCAATTTAAAAATTTGTATTCACCCAAAAGCAAGCTGAAATTTTTTTTGTAGTAGGGGCCCCGTGAGTGGACTTGCCCCAGGGCCCCCGGATTTATCGCTACGCCACTGTACCTGATGTTGATTAAGTAGTATAAAGGCTAGACCAAGTATGGAAGTAATAATACATAACAATATTAAAGCCTAGGTGTTATTAGCCCTAAGGAATTAGTGAGTGAGTGAGGCTGGATGTTCAAGTAAGTAGGTGTTTTTCATAATCTGGTTGTGTTAATCTATATGCTCTTAAGTGTTCATTGAATCTTACTTCAAAATTTCTTTGAGTTTGACCTATACAGGGTGTTTCTTAAGTAATCTAAAATATTATATGGGGCGCTTCGTTACTCAATTTTAAGACGAAAAGTTCATATAAACATGTGTGATAGGTGTTGTCGTTTATGAGATACAGGGTGTTGTACGTGAAATTAATTTTTCTTGGTGACGCTACTGATTTATATTTTTTTATTATTTTATTACAAGCAACATGTGTTAAACATAAAGAAAAAATAATACATTTCAGAGCAAATGTTCAAAATGTCCACCTCCAGCTAAAATGCAAGAATCCGCTCGATGTCTAATGGATTGTCAAATACGTTCGAAGATACCAGGATTGTTACGAATAACATTACAGCCGTCTATGATACGATTTTGAAGATCTTGTACGTTTAATATCAGTGTTGTGTAAACAAGCGATTTCAAATATACCCACACACAAAAATCCAGAGGATTGTGTCCAGGTGATCTAAGGGGCCACGGGTGTGGAGATCCTCGTCCGATCCAATGGCCTGGAAAAACATTATTTAAAAACTCGCGTACAATCACTGAAAAATGTGGAGGAGCTCCGTCATGCATGAACCACATGCGCCTTCTAATAATAATAGGTACATCTTCCAAAAGAAGTGGAAGTTCATTTTCTAGAAAATGTTGGTATGTCTCACCGGTTAACCGTACAGGAAGGAAAAATGGTCCAATTAAATAATCATCGATGATGCCAAGCCAAACATTGACCGAAAATGTTTGTTGAAATCGTTTTACACTTATGGTATGTGGATTTACATCTGCCCATATGTGGTCATTATGAAAATTCATAATCCCATGTCTAGAAAAAGTTGGCTTCATCCGTAAATAGAATATTGGCCACAAAATTCGGATTGTTCGCGATTTCACGTAAAACCCATTGACAATACTGTATGCGTAATGGATAGTCAGTAGGTAACAAATGTTGAACACGTTGAACGTGATATGGATACAATAAATTATCTTTTAGAATATTCCAAACAGTTTTGTTACTAACATTTACTTCATCTGCAACTTTTCTTGTACTCGTTTCTGGATGTTGGTCAATAATTTGAAGAATCTGGTTTTCCAATTGGGGATTTCTCACAGTTCTGGGTCGTCCAATAATATCTTTCGATTTAGCAAAAGTTCCAGTTTCTTGTAAACGAATATGTAACTTAGTAAACGTATCTGAACATGGTAAACGATTATTTGGATAACGCTGGGCATACGTACGTCTAGCTTCTAAGGCATTACCATTCGCTAATCCGTACAAAAAATGCATATTAGCCATTTCAACATTAGTAAACACTGGCATAGTTATTAACTAAACACAGAGTCAATCAAATAAAAATGTACGATTTTTGCGTTGGTTTTCAAATTTGACACTTGTCAACATTATTTCAAAGGCCACTTAGAATAAGCATGTTTTTGCGTATTACTTCTAAAAACCAGTAGCGTCACTGGGAAAAATTAATTTCACGTACAATCAGAACTGACTTATTACAATAAATTCAACACCCTGTATCTCATAAACGACAACACCTATCACACATGTTTATATGAACTTTTCGTCTTAAAATTGAGTAACGAAGCGCCCCATATAATATTTTAGATTACTTAAGAAACACCCTGTATATACAGCATTAAATTTTGCACAATTAATTTTGTAAACACCAGATTTTTTTAATTTGGGTAATTTTGTTTTTACATTTAACAATTTTGTAGCAACATTATTTTATGTTTTAAATGATATTAATGCTGATGTTGCCGAAAATATTATTTTTGATATTGTACTTTTGGAAATATTTCCACAATACGTAATATTTTTATAACTTTTAATTTCTTTAGTTTGTTTAGGAAATATTAGTTGTATTGATACTTTCTGTTCTTTCTAATCAATTAATTTATTTATCAAATGAATTTTATAGCCATTAGATGTAGCTATTTGTTTTAATTAAACGTGGAAGTTGCTTATTATTCTTATGATAAAATCTAGTTACTGCTAATTTAGAATTTTTTAACCTCATAATATTGAGAATAAAAAATATCATCAAGATCATCTTATGCTAATTTGATATAACTGGGATATTTAATCTCAACCTAGTAACCTCGTCGATTGAACATTTTTTGGCAGAATTCACCTGTGTAGCAAAATATTTTCGGATGTGCATATACAAGTGTGAAAGTCGTTTCGTACCATCTTCTGAAGACACAATTCCCACCCCCTCCTGGGTCAGTATAAAAAGTCCAAAACATGCGAGATTCAATACAGTCACCACTAGACCCAGTCAACTACTCATCATGAATTCTTACAGTGTGGTAAGTTGCGATTTATAAAAAAAAAACAAGGATTACGCGAGTGAACGTCTATAGGAACCGTAACACAAATGGATTTTTAAGTGTGAAGTGATTTTACAGTGATATTTTTGTGGTTGTATTTTTTTTTATTCTGCAGCAATTATTTTTCTTTACTTGTTAGTGATTTTCCTTACCGTGAAATTAAACGTTTAAATATTTGTAGTAGTTTAATGGAAGAAATAACAAATTTTGTTTTACAAGATTAACTTTGATTAGTATAATTTTTTATAATTATTTTTATAAAGTATTCAATAATTAGGTATATTTTTCGGCTGCAGCTATACATAAATAATGCAAACCACAAAAATATTTTATATCACACTTTATTAAAATTATTTGTGTTATAAGGCGGAAATCCTAATACTAATTAACATTCATCTACATACATTCATGTATTATTTATGTTTTTATCAAAATTTAATTCTCATCTATTTTTGAATCCTTATTTTTCTTAGCAGTAAAAAAAAGTCAAAGATATAGGTTAATTTTTTTTTATTTTATTTAGTTTTTAATAATATTTGACTAAGTTTTTAACACAAACAGGTAGCAACAGGTAGAGAAAGCTGTATCTTGTAGTGTTTAGACAAAATTTTTCATTTATTTAGATAAAATTTATTTCATTTTTTTATTTGCATTCCACTATTTAATTATAAAAATTTCATTTTATAAAATTCTCCGTTACTAACAAAAATTAATTTATCATTTACTTTATTTAATTTGAAATATTAAAACTGAAAGATTTAAGGTAATTAAGTAGTAGTTAAATTAATATTAATTTTTTTGATTTTTCCCATTTATGTAAGATTAAAATATAAAATATTAAAATATAAAATCATGTTATTTTGACTAAATTTTTATATTTTTTTTTATTTAAAATGATGTTTGATTCTATCAGTCAAAAATTCTAGCTAAATTATAATATAATCATTTTAAATAAAATTCAGAAGAAAAATCAAATTTATTTAAATTAAAAAATTCAAAAATAATATTTAAAGCTTTAATTATATCAAAAAAATAACAGAAACAAAATAACCATGATTGTTTTTTAGTTTAATTAAAAGATTTGTTATTTTAAAAATTTTTGTTTGGGAATACTAAACAAAACTTTATTCAAAAATTCTTTTTATTAACGACAGTAATTTAAAATCATTCAACTTATATAGACATAACATTATTAAAACCTAGATTTTATTAGCCCTAAGGGATTATCCTGAATATTTCCCTCTGAGATCAGTAAAACTGTGCAATGATATAGAAAAACCAGGAAAAAACTATATCATGCTGATCTTTACAATAACTTGATATATTTGTGTTACAATTATAGGTAAACAGTTTAAAAGTGGAGAATTATCTTATTTACAACTTTCAATTGTTGATCTGATTAGATGTCTTTTAATTTCTAATTCTTTTTGACTTTTAATTTTGTTAACATTAGATTTTTTAATTTTGTCTTTACATTCAACAATTTTATACCAATATTCTTTTGTGTTTTAAATATTGCTATTCATTCCTATCGGAATGGTGGCCGCTGTATCGAGCACTTCGCATTCTTATTATACTGTCTGTTTTGATTTTTTACATTTTTGGTACGTTTTTCTTTCTCTTATATTTTTCTTTTTTCTTTTTTTGTCTCATTTCATGTTTCATCCATACTCTGAACTCTCCATCCTCTTTTTTACAGGTCCAAATGTTTTTCTTAATATTCTTCTCTCTGCAATCATCATCCTCTCTAAAATATTACTCGTTAGGCATATTGCCTCAGCTCCATATGTCATTGTTGGTCTTATCGTAGATTTGTATATTTTTCAGCTTTATGCTCTTTGTTTTTATTTTTAAGTAGTCTGTTATATTTCCAATATATTTTGCTTCCTGATTTTATTCTTTCTGTTATTTCTACCGCTGTGTCATTTTTATCATTCAGAATTACACCCAAATATTTAAAGTCTGTTACTTTTTGGATTGCATTTTCCAAAAATGCAGATGTTGCCCAAGATATAATTTTTGAAAATGTAATAGAATAATGTCCAAAATATGTTTTTATAACTTCCAATTTCTTTAGTTTGTTTAGGAAATATTTTTATCTTCTTTCTTATAAATTCTTCTAAATTTTAGATATAGCTATTTGTTTAAAGCACAACTTTCGTATATAAATTACTGTCGTCATTATAATATCATAAAAATCAAAAACTTACTTAAATCTAAAAGAATTTTATATTATAATAAAACGTTTCCAAAATATCATTTTAAGAGATAATCCATCTCTGCTACACGGAAGTTGTAGTAGTGTGCATTTGGATTTGACATTGTTTGAAGAACAATAATTACTGGTCTTTACACTGTCGAGTATGAGAAGAATTCTCGCTGAATTTAAATGACTTCCTTTTGTCTTAATCGGGAAAGTGTTGTAATATTAGAAAGTGAAAATTAACTACTGCTTATTTGGTAGCCACAAATTTCTCATAAACTAAACACACAAGCTGCTTCCACATTTAATGAATAAATATTTAGTTACTGGTTTTAAACCAATTTTAACCGTTTTGATTTTTTTTTGTTTCTAAATACAATTAAATAATGTTACTATGTAACCGGTAATATAGTATAGTAAAGGATAGTTTTTAAATTTATTTTACTATTGTTTTTAAACTAACTAAATGTTAAATCGATATTTTTAATTTTGTTTTTGTCTGTTGCAGGTATTAGCTTTTGCCCTGGCCGTTGTTGTCGTAGCCGAGCCACCTTCAGGCTATAGCTACAACAGGCCCAGCGGGGGCGGCGGCTTCTCCTTTGGAGGTAGCGGTCACTCCTTGGGGGGTGGACTGTCCGGAGGTGGTGGTTATACGCCTGTATCACATGGTGGTCAAACTAACGAAGGTGCCTCCGTAGATCCAGCTCTTCTCGAACAGGTCCGTCAAATTTTGCTTAGAGAAGAACAAAGCTCATCATCAAACATCGGCGGCGGTGGTGGTGGATACCCATCTCCATCCTCCCAGTATGGCGTGCCATCTCCTCAATACGGAGTTCCCAACTACCAATACCGTGTAGTAGGAATCGATCTTGAAGGAATCAAACAGGCCATCCAAGTCGCTCAATACAACCAAATTTCTCAAGGCCCAAGCTTCTCTGGATACCCAAGTGGACCAAGTTCGATACCATCTGGATCCTACGGAGCCCCTTACTAATGGCTCTAGAACTGATTTCAGTGTGAATACCATCTCTTTACATCTCAGACGGGTCATGATGCATTCAATACCATCAACATCTTCAACCCACTCCATCAAGTGTTGAATGTTTTGTATAAAGCTTTTGTAGGTTACGTTAAAAATACATTTGTCACCGTAAAATATCTTTTATTTTAACCTCTCCACATTATTTTGTAACATTTAAAACTTTAATATACAGTGGGGCCCTAAAGTAACGTACAACATTTTCTGCGCAATTATGAATGGAGCATAGTAATACAAGATTATTTGAATCAAGTTTTTACCCTTCCATGGATCTAATGTTTTTGTCAGCAGAGTAAAATATTAAGTTAGATAAAGGATTAAAAGAGTAAGATCTCTCTTAATTCATGGCGGTATGCCAGGCAGAGATAGTTGCAATTCACTGCGGAGCCCTTAAAATCAAGAAGCAAAAAGGAACAAGGGTTTTTGCTTTATTCTTAGACAGCCAAAGGCGTTAAATGCAATGAAGGGCAATTCAAGGCTGGTCTGAGACTGCTTAGAAGCCTTGACAGAAGTAGATAGCAAAAACAAGCTCACAAATGCCTCTTAATGGACCAGAACCCTTCCGTGATTTACCAAAATCAACCACAAAGCTGTACATGAATAAATGGACAACAATGAAGTCTCAGGAATGGTGGACAAGGTCCCCAGGTGAAGGAATTCACTGCGGAGCCCTTAAAATCAAGAAGCAAAAAGGAACAAGGGTTTTTGCTATATTCTTAGACAGCCAAAGGCGTTAAATGCAATGAAGGGCAATTCAAGGCTGGTCTGAGACTGCTTAGAAGCCTTGACAGAAGTGGATAGCAAAAACAAGCTCACAAATGCCTCTTAATGGACCAGAACCTTTCCGTGATTTACCAAAATCAACCACAAAGCTGTACATGAATAAATGGACAACAATGAAGTCTCAGGAATGGTGGACAAGGTCCCCAGGTGAAGGAATTCACTGCGGAGCCCTTAAAATCAAGAAGCAAAAAGGAACAAGGGTTTTTGCTATATTCTTAGACAGCCAAAGGCGTTAAATGCAATGAAGGGCAATTCAAGGCTGGTCTGAGACTGCTTAGAAGCCTTGACAGAAGTGGATAGCAAAAACAAGCTCACAAATGCCTCTTAATGGACCAGAACCCTTCTGTGATTTACCAAAATCAACCACAAAGCTGTACATGAATAAATGGACAACAACCCAGCAAACACAAATGTATATGCTACATAAAAATATATAACAGAGAAAGAAAGATTTTTATATAAAACAATTATATATTTTTTACGTAGTATTTATGTAACAAAATCTTTATAAACTTTGTTATATATTCTCAATATTGACATTATAAAATATTTTATATATTAGATATATCTAATTGATTATGTATTCCTGATGTAAATTCTGCTACATAAATAGAAGAACAAAATTATATATATTTAATACGTAAAATTTGCTACATAAAATATTTGATGTATATATTACGTAAAAGCTACATAAAATAATTCATACATTTCGCCTCGTCTAATACGTCTTACAAAAAAAGAAGAAAATTATAACCTATAAATTGTCACGAGTCGTTCGAGTGATACAAATACCCGTGCAAATTATGAATAACAAAGTATATACTTATAATTTTTTTCTGGGTGTCTTTGTGTTGAGTATTGGAGAAAAAATTATGTAAGTACTAATTATTATTATTATTTATATACTTATCACACTAAAGTTATTTTCAAGTATAATTGATTTACATTCAAATAACTTAATTATACATTTTAGGTAAAATAATTCTTTAAAAAGAAAAAAATTGAAAGATTTCTGTGACTTGTCAATGAGGAAATGGATAAGTAGCTCAGTTATACAATTTTACAGTGGTTATGGTGAACAGTCATCAGAAACGGAGATCCGAAATAAACATATATGTTACATAGTAATTTGGACATATTTGAGATGTAACATAATATACATAATAAATATGTAAAATAAATACGTACATATTATATCACTATTGTTCTATAGCTGTGCCGGCCTTTGTCAGTATTCAATACATAAATATTATCTAGTTGTGACTCCAGTTTTATATAACTGTGACTTTAATATTTCAAAAATTACATAACATATATATATCCAATATGTTTTTGTGTTTGCTGGGAATGAAGTCTCAGGAATGGTGGACAAGGTCCCCAGGTGAAGGAATTCACTGCGGAGCCCTTAAAATCAAGAAGCAAAAAGGAACAAGGGTTTTTGCTATATTCTTAGACAGCCAAAGGCGTTAAATGCAATGAAGGGCAATTCAAGGCTGGTCTGAGACTGCTTAGAAGCCTTGACAGAAGTAGATAGCAAAAACAAGCTCACAAATGCCTCTTAATGGACCAGAACCCTTCCGTGATTTACCAAAATCAACCACAAAGCTGTACATGAATTAATGGACAACAATGAAGTCTCAGGAATGGTGGACAAGGTCCCCAGGTGAAGGAATTCACTGCGGAGCCCTTAAAATCAAGAAGCAAAAAGGAACAAGGGTTTTTGCTTTATTCTTAGACAGCCAAAGGCGTTAAATGCAATGAAGGGCAATTCAAGGCTGGTCTGAGACTGCTTAGAAGCCTTGACAGAAGTGGATAGCAAAAACAAGCTCACAAATGCCTCTTAATGGACCAGAACCCTTCCGTGATTTACCAAAATCAACCACAAAGCTGTACTTGAATAAATGGACAACAATGAAGTCTCAGGAATGGTGGACAAGGTCCCCAGGTGAAGGAATTCATAACAGGTCCGATGTCGAAAGTAACAGAATATCTGTTAAAGCACAAAACACACAATACGAGAAAATTCGTAGGTCTTTTAACAGGGACAACGAGCATATGCATGCTGTAAATCTGATAAATCTGTCAGGAAAAGCAGGAAACCAGTGTCATTGAATTTAAAAAAGTAATTGTATAAATAGTAAAAGTTTTGTTTAAAAAGTTTTATATTTAATGTTCTTAGTAAGATGGACTTCCACAAAGTAAAGGTTAATACAATCAATTTTAATCATTAACAAACTATAGGTACAAAATGAACAATGAATTTTTTTGTTACAAATGTCCAATTGTAAAAAATACCATATTGTTGAAAACAGAATTGATAACCCTTTCAAACAACGTATTAAATACTACCCATTTCAATTTAAATTTTTTATAGCTGTATTTTATTAAAAAAGTGTATTTCTAAATCTAAAAATAAACCTGTTTTAGGATTATTCATTTACATGCATAATCACGTAGAAAATTAATTATTTATCCGTTACTTAAGAACCACACTGTATGTTTGTTGGTTAACTCCACACAAACATTGAAGACGATTCTGTTTACTTTCTCTTTTTTACTCTTACGTGTTCAGCTAATTTGTATTTTAAGCTAATTTGTATTTTACATAAAAAAGAAGTCTTTAAAGTACTATATTATTCATACTATTAGGAAGAGAATAATAGACTACAGTTAGGTAGATAGCTAGCTTACCAAACAGTGTCCATTATTTTTGATTGTTTATATTCCTGAATAAGGTATAAACTAATAACAAAAAAATACAAGTAACGCCTATTTGATGACAAAAGAGATAGTTGTACTGAAATGTTTGTTGATAGTAATAGATATACACAAATAATTTCTAACTATATTTTTATAGAAATTTAAATAAAACATTTTTAATATAATATTGATCCTCTCACTTTCCATAACGGTATATTACGGTCCTGGATATGAAATTATTATGGTAAAGATATGGGAGATGATCAATTAGAGCCGATTTCTATTTAATCGTTAATCGACGGCCAACAAGTCCTACGCCGATAAAAGAATATATTATACTGGTGCACGAATTCAAGAAGAGACTTATAGGAGAAAGGATTCTCGAAATCAGGTCATAGACTCGATGTATCCGATTATGACCTTTCCGGTCACATCTGCGTCTCTCCAACAGATGATGTTAAATCCAATTATTCTCATTATTGTTTTATGATATATAATTTAATCAATAAATACTACTAGGTAGGCTGATTTAAAAGTAAATTATAAAACTGCAAAAACGACAGAATAAGTTAAACATTTTACTTCTGTAAACGTTCCTAGTTTGGAAATACTTGCATCAAATAAATTTTTATAATCTACAGTAATACTCGTACTTTGGGATTGTTTTAACAAAATAGTCAGAAAAAGAAAGATTAGATTATAATAATAATGTTTATTTACCATCCAAATAATAATAATAAATTACAAAAAAAAAATATTACAATACGAAAACTTGCATGCACACAAATCAAATACCTACCTATATCATATCTCAGGGCTTTTACTCGTATACAATATTTTAGCCCCAATGATATAGAAAACCCAAACAAAAACAATGATCCCTGCCATAACTTTAGTAAGCATCGTTAATATATTATGTTTTTACCACAATAATAATGTTAATATAAACAAACAAACAAATAAGGAGTAAAATAAGAGTCTAAAGTAGGTACTGTAGTGACTTCGTTTCCGTTCATGAGTTTTTACCTTTTATTTGATTATTTCTGTCATTCATTATGTTAACTAACTACCTACTCAAAACAAAGATTTTAATAAAAAACTTATTTTATTATCATACAAAACTCAAACACCAATATAACACAACGTAACTATTTTAAACTATATCATATAATGTGAATAACCAAATCTTCACCCTATCCAGTCGTTTATCTCGTACTGACTACCTGCTCGTCTGCCTTATTTTCAATTTAGGACCTTCCTACCCCTCTTGCCGGGTGAAGTAAGCAAGAGTGCGGCTAGTGTTGCTAAATTTCTTTACACTCGACCACGCTACTTATCTTCTCGTCCTCGAGAAGTACCTGAGGAATAAAATACATTGATTAAAAGTTAAGAGATTACAATCAGCAGGACTCATTGATAAGAATGGCAGTTATTCTTTATCAGATGAATCATCTGGCTCTTCTTCAAAACTGGTGAAATATGGCTTCATCTGGTCTACTGCACATACACCTGTATACTTGCTATTGAACCTTTCACTACCTGGTATATCTGAAATCTCATATCGATCATTATCAAATACTCTTGTTATTATGTATGTATGTATGTATGTATGTATGTATGTATGTAGGTATGTAGGTATGTATGTATGTATATATGTATATATGTATGTATGTATGTATGTATGTATGTATTAGCTTTTACCCTTTTTTTATCGTATCTTTCTTTACTTTCCTTCTGCTTATCAATTATTCTCTGAGAAGCATCCTCTCGAATAATCGTCAAATCACTTTGGCTTGGTTCTATGTCTACTTCGGATCTCAAAAATGAATCCGATATACCCCTGGTTAATATCCAAAGTAAAGTTGATAAGGTGTTTTCCCTGTTGTAGCGTTAACTGTGTAGTCCAATTCCCATTGCACTGTAGGTACGTGCAAATCCCATTCCTCCTCTGTCGAGCTTGTAGCGGCTAATGCTCCTAGGATGGTACGATTAAACCTTTTGACTTGCCCATTGGCACGAGGCGTCTCTGTGGCGTTGTATATTATTTTGATTCATATACCGGAACAGAAATTTTGAAAGGATTTACTCGTTTGACATAATCCTCTATAACATACTATTCTTTTTAGTACTACAAACAATTCGAAAATATTCTTTAAAATATGAATCAAAGGTCCTGTCTTGGTGGATTGAACTGCTTTTCTGAACACAAATTTATTAAACGCATCTACTATTACAATAAGGTGAGTGTTTTTCTTTTTACTTCTGACAAAGGGACCCAAATGGTCAACATGTATGGTATGCATAGGTGTGTTAAATTTTTCTATTGGATGAAGATAGCCTGGTTTCTTTCCACTTGGTTCTTTGTTATAAAGACATCCAAGACAGCCTTGGAAACCAGGAAACCAATAATGTTCGGACACTGAGCTCAGTGTTTTTTTTTTCTGTTCCCAAATGTCTTTTCCTTCGTGGTGGAATATGACTACTTGCTTTCGACTAACCGTCGGAGTCCAACCGTAGTTTTTCGATACAGCCTATTATTTATGATTTTGTATTCTTTATGAATATCTTTTTCTTCCTTATCTGTTGGTTCTCTTAACAGGATTTCCTGTAGGTATTTGCACCTGGTATCTTGTAGCTGTGCAGAAGGAACCCAATCATTATTTTCTATATTAACTGTTAAAATGTCCAATTCTAATATTTCTTCTGCTGGGGCTACTGGATTACGACTTAATGCATCTGCGTGAGGCATTCTCCTTCCTGGTCGATACTCGACAGTGAAATCAAATTCCTGTACCAGTAGCCACCAACGACCAATCCTAGGGATTAGATCTCTTTTGTATAATGAAGCAATCTGTAATGACTTTATGCCTAACAAATATATTCTGAACTGTTTTAGGCTACTGACAACTGCCAGAGTTTCCAATTCATAGGAATGATAACGCTGCTCTTGTTTTGAAGTTTCTCGACTAAGGTACATCACTGGTCGTAGCGAATTGTCATTTTGGTTTTGTAACAGTATACCACCTACGCCCCATTTCGATGCATCAGTATGTACTTCGGTGTCTGCTCTTCGATCATATAGGGCCAATACTGGCCTCGATGATAGTAACTTCTTTATAGTTTCAAAACCCTGTTTTATATCTGTAGATGGTATGAGTATGTCGTGTAGGTAAGCCATGGCTTTGGTAAATCTATGATTACCTAAAACTTGATTGATGACTCTTTGAAAAACTGCTGGTGCATTCACTAAACCAAATGGTATTCTCGTATATTCGTAATGACCGTCCGGTGTGATAAAGGCTGTTTTGGCAATTGAATCCTCAGCTATTTCAATCTGATGATTGCCCGCAACTAAATCCAACGTAGTAAAGTATCTACATCCTTTGAGTCTGACCAAATATTCGTCCACTCGTGGCAGTGGGTATAGGTCTTTTATGGTTTTCAGGTTCAGAGCTCTGTAGTCCACACAGAGTCTTTGATCTCCTGTTTTTTTTTTCTTTACAAGGGGGATAGGACTTGCATATGGTGAATTACTATCACGTATTATCCCACAAACAAACAACATGTAATTTCAATATGTCAATCTGACGATGCTAGTTATAGCGAAACAGCTGTAATTGAATTTTAAAGCGAATTTTTCGAATAAATAGTGGAAGTTTAGTTTAACTGTGCAGTTATTTATTGTTCCACGAAATAACATTTCTGATACCATTTTTCGGACTTCATCTCTTTCCTTAAAAGCCAGTCTATATGAACGGTACGTCCAAAGATAATCAAAATAGAGCGTTTCTATATTTGAATATCTGCCTGCTATTGCAACAGTTCCTATATGGATATCTTCAATCCCATACAGAAATAATATTGGTCCCATGACTCAAAACCAAGTTTCTTTCTTGCTAAAAGAGTTCTTATCTTGGTAGCATAATCTTGTTTGTCTGGGAATGATTTAATAATCATCTGTTTCCACTACTCCCAGTCCAAATCATAATCATCTAAATTGTGATACCTATCACGAGCTAAACCAGTTAGACGACTTTGCATAGTATATAATAAACACAATTTAGATAAATAAAATAAACTGAAACTGCATAAAATATTGTACGTCCTGTATAATAAATTAAAATAAATAAACTGATCGGCAACTTAGTGCATATAGACTATTCAATTATATAAATAAAATAATCTGCAAATATTATACATCCTGTATAATGGATTCTAATAAATAAAATGATCGGCAACTGAGTATATACACACTGTATATTAATTTTATATAAATACAACAATCTGCAACTGCATAGAATATTATACACCCTGTATAATGGATTCCAATAAATAAAGTAATCGGCAACTGACTATATACACACTGTATAATAAATTTATATAAATAAATTAATCTGCAACTGCTTAGAATATTATACACCCTGTATAACGGATTCCAATAAATAAAGTAATCGGCAACTGACTATATACACACTGTATATTAAATTTATATAAATAAAATAATCCGCAACTGCATAGAATATTATACACCCTGTATAATGGATTCCAATAAATAAAGTAATCAGCAACTGACTATATACACACTGTATATTAAATTTATATAAATAAAATAATCTGCAACTGCATAGAATATTATACACCCTGTATAATGGATTCCAATAAATAAAGTATTTGGCAACTGACCATATACACACTGTATATTAATTTTATATAAATACAACAATCTGCAACTGCATAGAATATTATACACCCTGTATAATGGATTCCAATAAATAAAGTATTTGGCAACTGACCATATACACACTGTATATTAATTTAATATAAATACAACAATCTGCAACAGCATAGAATATTATACACCCTGTATAATGGATTCCAATAAATAAAGTATTTGGCAACTGAGTTAATACACACTGTATATTAAATTTATATAAATAAAATAATCTGCAACTGCATAGAATGGATTTTAATAAATAAAATAATCGGCAACTGAGTACCTATATACACACTATATTGAAAAAGAAATTAAAAAAAAACTTTTATATTATGTGAAAGAAAGCGAGGTATTTACTCTACACAATGGTTGTTCTAACTTTTTTATCGATGCAATGGTAAAATGATCTTATTTTAAGTTTTAATGTGATAAAACTATTTTACGGGTACAGAAACCCTCGATAACATTGCAGGTAATGAACCCCATGTGTTTAGGCTTAAAATCCTTCTAAATAAAAGAAAGGAATTTATCAAAAGCTTAAAGTATTTACCAGTAATTTTTATAACCAACAATATTTATATAAATAGAACAAACTGCAACTGCATAAAATATATATTATAACCTGTAGGATTGATTCAAATAAATAGAGTGATCGGCAACTATATACACACTGTATATTGAATTTATCTAAATAAAATAAACTGTAACTGCATAATTTTTTTTAATCAGTGGACTGTAGTTTTTTTTTTATATGAATATAAATTTATATTTTGCAAGGAAATATAAAATGAATCGTTTATCTATAATCTTTGTGTTTTAAACAAATATTGTACACATTGTATGATAAGTAGTGGTGGGTTGCTATTTCACGAACTGTTACTTTGTCACTGCTACAACGCTGTCACAGTCACAGTCTGCTCTAGATTGAATAAAATAGCAGTGACAATTAGTCACGTTTTGCTGTTTTGATTTTGTAGTTTTTGTACCACATCGGTTGCATTCATTGTCAGGGACGTTATCGTGTTTACGACAGTAACATTTAACATCCTTTGAGACGAAGCAGTGATAACTGATAATGGTGGTGTACCGTTATTTTTGATATGCGATGGATGTCACTGTATTGTAAATCCCATTTTTATACATCTCTTTTGCAGCCAAAACTTTTAGAACATAATAAACGGATAAATGTATTAAGGATCAAAAATATGTATAATTTTTAGTAACTAAATGACTAAACTTTTATGATATGAATACAAAAATACAGCAACCAGCATGTTCGGTTGCGATTACGCTTTATAATATTTGTAAATAGCAGATTCATTTTTATGTGTAACATATGGCCAAGCGAAACTGCTTTTTGTCACCGTAACAATACTGGAGCAGTAACATCTTGTCACAGCTACACTAAAGTAGCAGGTTGGCCCACCTCTAATGGTAAGTCTAAATAAATAAGACAATCTGCAACTGCATAAAATATACAACCTGTATAATAAATTTATAACTCGAATTAAGTAATTTGCAGTTGCGCATATACTGCACATATATATCTGAAGTTATCTAATACGACTTTCTATTCTGCTTACCCCATGTTGCTAATTTTCTCTCCTCAACGTGGTGTTAATTCCGCCGCTGCTTTGTTAACTAACTACCTACTCAAAACAAAGATTTTAATAAAAAACTTATTTTATTATCATACAAAACTCAAACACCAATATAACACAACGTAACTATTTTAAACTATATCATATAATGTGAATAACCAAATCTTCACCCTATCCAGTCGTTTATCTCGTACTGACTACCTGCTCGTCTGCCTTATTTTCAATTTAGGACCTTCCTACCCCTCTTGCCGGGTGAAGTAAGCAAGAGTGCGGCTAGTGTTGCTAAATTTCTTTACAATTAAGTGTAAATTTTAATGGATCAGGAATATTGCAATAATATGCCTGAATTTTTATGGCCTTGGTGGAGAAGTGAAGTAAATGACGTGAATCACTTAGAACACAGAACTAATCGGCCTCAGTTTGTTTGAACACGTCAGCCAGGTTTTTAGGAATCACGTCTGCTATAATTTGTTTAGAGATGTTGGGCTTCCCAGGAGACGGTTTCCAGCAGAAATATATTTATATGTAATAATCAATTACATACTTAGAAATTTAGAAAATGGAAAATTTATATATCTTTAAAAGAATAAATGTTCATTTTGGTCTTCAGAAGTTCAAGTTATAAAATTTTTTCTACATTCCTTCTGGTAGGTACTGTAAATGTGGTTTAGAAGTTGTAATACTTTTTTATTTTTGTATGTGTAAAGTATTACATTCAACAAATATAACTTTCTAATACAGGGTGTCCATCTATAAACTGACACATTTTAACTGCTTATAAGTCGAGAACGAAAAATGATAACAATGTGCGGTTTTCACAGAACTTCATCAATATCTTTAAAGTTTTTTTTGACAGTGTTGCCAAGTTTCAAAATTTACCTGAAATAGGAGAGAAAAAATTGATGATTTTCAAAGGCCGATTTCTCAAAAATTTTCAAAAAGGTGTCATTTACTAAGACAATTTATACATTTTCGGAAAGGGGATTTAACAGGCTTTCATGTGCAATTAAAACGTACAGGGTGTTACATTTAAAATTTTTGAGAAATCGGCCTTTGAAAATCATCAATTTTTTTCCTCCTATTTCAGGTAAATTTTGAAACTTGGCAATACTGTCAAAAAAACTTTAAAAATATTGATGAAGTTCTGTGAAAACCGCACATTGTTGTCATTTTCCGTTCTCGACTTATAAGCAGTTAAAATGTGTCAGTTTATAGATGGACACATTGTATATTAATTATACCAAATAAATAAACCAAATAAAATTGTTTCAACAGAAATTGTCTGATAATTTAATTTACATAAAAATGTGTACCATGTACACATGTAACACAAAGTATACGGTTAGATACTAAATGATATCAGTTAGCATGAAATTACTTATTCTAGTATTAGTTTCTAAATACAATTAAATAATTTCAATAACAAAGGATCAACAGAAATCAATTTTAATATTTAACTAACTTCTACTATAATAAGAACGATAAAGTGTGATTTAAGTAATATTACTATTTAACCGGTAATATTTTATATTGCATTATATGATATGAAAGAGAGAATGGTAGAGAGGATAATTTTAAAATTAATTTTACTATTGTATTTAAACTAACTAACTGTTAAACAATAAAAGAAATAAACCAGAATTAACACAAACTAAGTATAAGTACATGAACTAAATATTTTGTTTTGATTAAACTTTTGTATTACATCTGTTAAATAAGCATCTAAATTATAATAAATAGGTTTTTAATGGATATTAATATGATATTTGAAACTAGATTAAGATAAAAAACTAATTAAAAATAATAATTAATACTAATAATAATTATGTAGATGGATTTATTGATAACATATTTAAATAATAAACTAAATTTATATAGGAAATCTTAGTTTATAAGTACATTTATTTGTAATATTAGTGCATATTTTGTTAAAATTATTTATTACATTTTAAAATTAATAAAACTTTCCAGATTTTTCTGGAAAAGATAATTATATGTGCGTATATTTATGTGTAAGACAGTGACAGATGTATTATTAATAGAAAATGAGATACTTTCAAAAGTATGGAATCTTTTTTAATAAATTTTTGTTAAATTTTTTTCTATTTCTATAACAAATTTATTGTTGATGATTTTTCTTTAAATACGTATTCTACAGCAGAATATACGAATAAGTCTAAGGCACATGAGCTCATGGAAATTACAGTTATTCATTAGCACAAATTAATTTTTCAATTCTTTTAAATAATTAAAATTCTATTAATCTTCACAATAGATATCCATCTACAAGTGTAGATATGAACCGTACCAAAATGGTGTGTAGATTTTATATCAACAATTTAATAATCTAAATGCATACATAATTCATACTATCATTCGAATAATTATATTTACCGGTCATAAAAACTTTCTTCTTGCGTAAAGGTATAATAAAAATTCCAAATTAAGTCTCTTTTGGTATATCTTTTGATCTTGACGTTGAAAGTGTATCGCATTTTCGTATTTCTTGGTAACATCCGGCCAAGCGTGGCTTGGCTAGCAATTATCTTTGAACTATAGTTATTAAAGATTTTTGTTTGAAAATATTTTATACAAATAGGAAGCATTGTATGTGACTGAATACTCAATCTCAATTAATCTATTGATTTAACTTATAGTTTGTAGGCATTAGGATGCTTCCGTTAAAAAACTGCTCGCTCCATTGAAGACATTTTGTTATAAACATAAAAAACCTGAATTAATCTAAGGTTTATCCACATAAATAATCCGTAAAAGTCTGTTATTTTTCTTAAGGATATAAGGTCAAATTCACCCAGGTAGCAAGCGTACGTCATGATGACGTACTTAATTGGTGATTTTCTGACGGTCGACGTCTCCGACGGAAAACTGACGTCTTATGGACGTCATTAAGTGGACGTTATTATGTCGTTCTTCACATGACGTCATTGTGACGTACTTTTTTGGTCACTAATGCAACACAAAAAAATTAACTTAAATATGAAATCTAGGTAATTATACCTTTTTCTCGTGAAATGCAAACTTTATAATTGGCATATCATATATATTTAATAACGGAATACAATTAAGTATCATTATTTACCTTAAAACATATAACTAAAAATTAAATCGATTCAAAAAAAAGACCTGCTCCATATATCAAGAATTTAAATAATTGCTTAAATTCCCGCGAAAGTCACACAAGATCCGACATCGACACGATCGCATTGGATTGGTTAGGATTGAGTGACATGGCGGCCGTCGTCTCGTCTCTCATCATGTGCTGTATGGTATGTGATCCCATGTGGTCGCTTTTGAATTTCTTTCTCATGATCCTTCTGATTCCACAAAATATTAACTGTAATAAGAATATTAGAGTGTTGTCTCTGATATTAGTTTTGACAGTGATAGTTGTGCGTGTAACGAGAATGTTTTCGGTAGTCGAATTTAGTGAACCTGGAGGTGGGCTGGCAGTGGTGCATTGTAAGTGGTTTACTCCACTAAAAAGGCAAGTGTTTTGGCCGCCGTACAAGGATAATAAATCATACATAAAAGCTTTAAAAAAGGGCGAAGAAATTTCCGATAAATGGGCCTTATTTCCAGTAACAAAATGTTATTACACTACAGGTAAGTAATGGCGGGTAATAAATTCACGGATAATTTTTTGCAAGGTTATAACCTAAAAATATTGTTTTTAATGTACTTATGCACTCTGTCTAATGAAATGGGTTTCCTTGCAGATGATTATGAAATAGCATGTAACAAATTAAAAGTTGCAGAAGTAACTTCTGATTTGCAAACAGAGGAAGAACAGGAAGAGTTTTCTAAATATTCCTCAGCTAAGAGAAAGGTGTCCTGACCTATTCGTTTTGAGGAGGATGATGATGAAGAGCCAAATAAACGTTTTCTTCCAAGGCCACCTCATGTAAGGGGGAAGAATACATTAGAAGGTAAGATATGAAAAGGTAGAAACAGGTACATATCAGTATGCTAATCAAAAAGAAACTCTTAGAACAGGACCACAAATATTTTTATTGAGAATTAAGAAATTGTGTTGAATAAGTAAGATTAAACATAGGTACCTAATTTGAATTTTTGTTTCATAGAATATTTGTTGCCTGATATAATAATGTTCCCATATTTTAGTATTTGGATTTATCAAATATAATGCAAATTAATTTTACAGAAAGTTTGGAGTACACACCACCCTGTGGAAAAAAATCACAAAAAATACATAGTGCCTATGGAGATTCACCATCTCGAAGTCTTTCACAGTCTGCAATAGTTCAAGGTTCTGTTAGAGTAACAAGTGGTATTACTAGAGATTTAGAACTATTGCAAGAAGCTACACCAAGGAGAATTTTACAGCCCTCAACTTCACGTGGTACTACTCAAGATTTGGAACTATTGCAAGAAGCTACACCAAGGAGAATTTTACAGCCCTCAACTTCACGTGGTACTACTCAAGATTTAGAACTATTGCAAGAAGCTACACCAAGGAGAATTTTACAGCCCTCAACTTCAAAAGATACAAATAACTGTGTTGAAGGACAAGGAAAGTCAGGTAACAGTTTTTATTTATTCATAATTCATAAAAATACTGATTTTCATCAATTGTTTTAGTTTTTGAAATACTTTTTGACTAACTTGCTGGAAATTAAGCAACAAAATAAAAAATTCTAAGTATTTTGGAAAAGAAAAAATACTGACAGAATCACATGTTCTTTACCTAAAGATTTGAATATAGAATTTCCCATTAGAACCAGTCATGATATAGATAAACTTGAAGCATATCTTTCAAATCAAGAAAGTGTCGAAGGCTCTAAAGCTGTTGTAAGTACATTTTATTACTTAATTATTTTGGGGTGTATTATTATACTTCTCAAGATGTCTCTTTTAAAAAATTTGAATGATTGTTTCCTCTCTGTAATATTTTTTAATATCTCCTATTAAAAATAAAGACAAACTTAATCTTCTGCACGAGATTCTAATAAACTTGTTTCTTGAAATAAATGTGGAGGTAATATATATGTGTCAAATGTTCTCTGTGCATATTATGTATTTTTTTAAATCACCTCTACTTTGACAAATTAGGTATTTAAATAATTTTTATTTTTAGGTTTCATATTGGTCTTCCCTTGGAGGTAAAGATACTGCTTCAAAAACAACAAGAATCTTAAGAGAAGTATTGCATGATTCAGTAGCATCAAAATATAATTTTTATGGTAGACACTCAAAGAAACCCTTCTCAGAATTAAAAATCAATTCAGAAATCATCAGTAAGTTTTGTACTCTCTTATGAAGTTGTTGAACTGAATCAATTATATTTAGAGTTAAACTTTTATTTTTAATCCTTGAAGTAATCTATCAGTATTTTGACTAGTGCATCAACAATAAACATCTGTTTGATTATCATGATTTTAGATATTTAAATTTTTTGGCATAGATGCAATAAAGACAATTCATCTTGTCTTTAAAAACTTACAGTATTATCTAATGGTTCTCTTTTAACATAAATAAAACTACATACAATTTTTAAGTGTATACATACATTAGTAATTGACAAATTTGTACAATACTGAAATATTTTTTATGTTTAGGTGCTGTTAAAATATCTTGTGATACTTCTACAAGAGAAGTTGAAAACATAATAAAAATTTGGTTGAAGCATGCTCCAGAGAGGTTAAGAAAACAAGAATTAAAAGAACTCCGAAATCGTAATAATTAATCAAGGTTACTTTTTTCATATTACTTAGTTACAAATTTTTATTCTATAAAATGTCAACTAGTCAAAAGATATATTATAAAGAAGTGGTAGGAGATCGTCAAATGTACAGAAGGGTTGCTAATGAAGTTAAAAGTACAGTGGAAATGTTAAAAAACAGATCTGAAAATACTATAGATATAAATGAAACTCAAATTGAAACCAATATATTAAATGATAGTCAAATTGAAACCAATATATTAAATGATAGTAGTCATAGTTCAAGTCAATCTTTAATCTCAAATTCTAATATTTTTAGTACCTTAAATGATAATACTGAAAATGAATTGTATACTAATTTTGCAACTTTTTCTCCTGGAATTAATACTTGTAGTAGTAGTAGTAGTGAAACTAATAATTTACAATCTAGTTTAAGAACATGGGCTCTTAAAAACAACATAACACTATCAAGTATTTCGGAATTATTACATATTTTATCTCCATTTGATCCAACACTTCCTTTGGATGCCCGTACTTTATTACATACTCCTGTTTCAACAGTTGACCACAAGCAATTAGATAATGGGGAATATATTCATTTTGGGTTAGTTAAAATTTTAAAACAAATTGTAGTAAATATGCCTTTTAGAAATTTGGATACCATTAGTATTTCATTCAATATAGATGGAATACCTGTGTTTTCTAACAACAATTCACCAATTACTTTTTGGCCAATACTAGGACTTGTTAAAAATGTGGGTATTAAACAAAAGTGTTTTGTCATAGGGGTTTTTTGTGGTAAAGACAAACCAAAACCAATACATTATTTTTTAAATGATTTTGTTCATGAGCTTTCGTTTCTTGTAAGCAATGGTTTAAACTGTAATGGCAAAATTTATTCTGTACAAATTCACAGTTTTATTTGTGATGTTCCTGCAAAGGCATATATTAAGTGTATTAAAGGACACAATGGTTATTCTTCCTGTGATAGGTGCACAGTTGTTGGGCAGTATGTTAACAGGCGCATGATTTTTGATAGCATGTCTTCTCAAAAACGAACAAGTGAATCATTTTTGCAACAGAGCGATAGTGACCATCATAATTCTGTTTCCCCATTAATCTCCTTACCAATTGATTTTATAAAAATATTTGTAATTGATTACATGCATTGCATTTGTTTAGGCGTGGTAAAAAAAATGGTTAATTCTTGGATACAGGGTACATTTTATAATGTTCGTTTAAGAGCAAGAGATATTACTCTTTTTTCTGATTATTTAACTAATCTATGTACTGCTCTTCCCGATGAGTTTAACAGAAAGCCTGCTAAAATAACAGAAATATCATATTGGAAAGCAACCCAATTTAGAACGTTTTTGCTTTATTTAGGCCCTATTGTTTTAAAAGAATTTATGGATGTTGCTGTTTATGAACATTTCCTATTATTACAATCTGCAACATCTATTTTACTGTCTGAGAGACATTTAAAGATGCTAGGTTGTGATTTAGCAGAGGAATTTTTATGTATTTTTGTTAAACATTCTAAGCATTTATATGGTTTACATTTCCTTGTTCATAATGTACATTCGTTGATTCATATAGTCGATGATGTACGACTCTATGGAGTTTTAGATAATATTTCAGCCTTTCCATTTGAAAATCATTTGGGAGCATTAAAAAGATTAATACGATCAGCTAATAAACCATTGAAGCAACTTTATCGTCGGTTAAGTGAATTAAATCAAATCAATAAAAATACAGAGCCAAAAGATGTTCAATTGAATTCAAATTGGAGGCACAATCGGGGTCCATTGCTTTCACATACAGGCCCAAAACAATATAACAAAATTTGTTTTCAAAATATGAAGCTTAGTACTTATTACTATTCACGAAACAATTCATATTGTCTTTCACTGGAAAAAAGGTCCTGCAAATACATAATATTTTGGTATACTCTGAAACTAATATCATACTTATTTGTAAACAGTTTCTATCATACAAATCCTTATATACTTATCCTTTTGATTCAAGTAATTTGCAGATTTTTGTTGTTGATAATTTATCTGTCCTGATTGAAGTAAATATAACCGACATTCTAACAAAGTGTATTGTTTTTACACTTAAAGATAACACCTTAGCGTCGTTTCCATTGCTGCATAATATCCCAGACAGCTTAAGTTAGTTTAAGGAAAAAGATGGTCTCACGGGTTTCTATCCGCGTTCCGTGCTTTTGGTACTCAAAAAGGTCCGATCATTCACGACGTTTGGACAAATCCTTATTTGTCATCTGCAGGTGATGCCTACAGTTACGATTTCGCTCCTCAATTTTATAATTTGAAAAACGCAGCTCGAAGAGATCGGTTGAATCAAAACATTACTGAAGATGACAAATGTGAAAGGAACAAGAACATGGAACGCAGACAAAAACACGAGAGACCATTTCATTACGTCATTGTACCCGCGAAAATACGTTCCTTTTAAAGAAAGATATAGATTAAATTTATTGTAGAAACGCTCACTTTTCGGAAGTCCATTGCAGCTGTTTTTACTACTTTTGTATAAAGATATAGATGTTAGGCTTTCAATGTATTGTGGTAAACTGTTGAAACAAAAAGAATTGAATTTTTCGGTTTGTGTTGATCGGATTTTTTTAATATAAAAATTAGTTGTGTTACTAGTGTTGTATCCATGGATTTGTTATAATTATATCCCTTTACCTGTTGACAATGTAACTAAGTGTAAGAGTTTTGTTTTTAGTTGGAGTAAATAGACATTATGTTCATGATAACGAGTTTTTTTATTATTATCCCTTGGTCATGTTATAGATCACTAGTAACCTTAACAATTGAGAAGCTGTAAACAATGTTACATTTTTCGCTGTAATTTCCAAAATCAACCAAAAAAATAGGTCCTGATAATGATGTTAATAACGTTTAAGTGACGTCATATGTACGTCTCTTATATGACCTAATGGGCCATATACGTGACGTCATATGTACGTCTGTATATGACCTAATGGGTCATATACAAGTTATATGTAACGTCAAAATAACGTCATCTACTGACGTTAAAATAACGTCACCTACTGACGTCAAAATAACGCTGACATTTGACCGTCATTTAGACGTCCGAATGACGTCTACTTTGTGTCAATATGACGTCTGACGTGACCTATAAAATACGTCATTATAACGTACGCTTGCTGCCTGGGCATATTCTTTTATTTTGGAATTTACGATTTTCAATAAAATTAATATCCTTTCCTACATAATTAAAAACAATATTTTAAGTACTCAATAATAAATTTTATACAGCTACCATCTTTTGCGATGTTGCCAACGGCACTATTAGCTGTAATGTAACTTAAATATGTCAATCTGACCATGTTTGTTGTAGCGAAAGAGCTGTCATTGTAATTTAAAGGCTAATTTTTTATCTTCTGTATATTCCTTGTGGCATATTCATTTTCTTTTGTTAATTTTATGTGGGAACATAAAATACTCGTCCATTAAAATAAGAAAATAATATTTTTCTTACCATTAAAATCTATTTTAGGAGAAACTCTGATGATGGCTTTGTAAGCCGAAAGCTCTTAGTTTCGATATTTACATTCTACTTATTACACACTTATTTAAAAAGCTTTAAAGTTTTTTATTCAAAATACATCACCTACATAGTATTATGTCAATTTTGTCAACTTCCGGTGCAAGTTACCCCAGAATTTTTTTTGTTTGGTTTTTTTATTTAAAAATGTTGAAACGTACAAAGCCCCATATTATAAGTGAATTCTTAATTGATGAGTGTATTGTACCAGAATACAACATACTGTAATATTTTATTAATAAACATAAACCGTTTCAAATAAATAAAATCTAACGCTCACCGGCAATATCATAAGTCATTACTTAAACAGTTATTTGAGTTTCTAGAAAGTAAGGAAGACGGCACTCTTTTAATTTATAGAGTTGTATTTAATCAAATCAAATTATATATCTTAGAGCTTTATATAAAGTAAATACTACAAACAATACACTTATAAGATTACTGTGTGAAAGTAGGTATGATTGTTATAATATGAGAATAATAATAATATTTAGAAACAAATTTAATTTTATAAATTACTAGCTGACCGGACAGACGTTGTCCGAATTCGAATTAGCATAATTAATAAAAAAGTGTGTTTGTTCTTCTAATGCTTAAGTATAATGTACAATATTCTTAGTTTTTTTCTTATGCATAGGTATTTAAATAGTTTTGCTGGTATTCTGACACCGGAACCGGCGACGTATAACCATGTGAAAAACCTGGATTTTCAAGATTGATGCCACAAACACTTAGTGACTGCCCTTGATATTTATTTATCAACATTGCGAATGCTGGCCGCACTGGAAATTGCAACACACATTCTGTCAATTCTATGTCAAATGTCATGATGTTACATTAGGCGCTTTCTTGCTTTCGTACACTGATTTGGTTTACAAGATTACGTGAATAAAATCAATGTTCATGTCTGGAGGGTAAAAGGAAGAAGAACCAACTCAATGTATTAAAAATTTTCCACCAAAAGGAAGCAAATTGGTGGCGCCACAGTAGCAAGAGTAAGTATCACAGGACGTTACAAATAGTAGAAAAGAAGAATCTGTCCTGTGATCGGCTATGCGAAATGCACGTCATGATTTTAAATACTGCATAAATTTTAACTACAAAAGTAACGAAAAATATTAAATTTTTCAACCCAGTTTCACTTCACTCTGTTCCTTCTACCCTCCATACCTTAGATTAGGTAAAAGAGGGGTATCCGCCATTTTATTGGTGCATAATAGAGGTTTTGGTGCTCGTTCGATTTTGTGCAATTATTAAGAGAATTTTCAACTGTTTCAGTGGCTAATTTGTAAATATTCGTTCATAATTTTACGATGGATTTCAAATTACCCTTGAAATTTCCATTTTTTTAAATAGGCGTGCATTTATGACAAGGTCACAACGAGTGAAAATTTGTAATATATCTTGAAAAAAACTATATCAGTAACTGCATTGTGAACCCTAGACAAATTAAATATGTCAGATTTATTTTATTTAAAATTATAAAATATTTCGTTTTATTATCTACATTCGTGATGTAACTAGTGACAATTTAAACGAGTAATGTAGGATACCGGTCATCAGCTAAGTGATATAATTGCAAAGAAAGTACTTTTCCGCTATATAATTATTTTTGTCACACTCTCACACATTTAATAAACATTAAGGAATTAAAATATTATGTATCTATGTGTTATCATGTAATATGCAAATACGAAATCGTGATTTAATCGATTAGAATCAATTATTTAATCAAAATATAATGTACAAAGTACGAATAGTAGAAAACCCATAATCCTCATATAAGAAGGAAAAAATTATGTGAATTGATGATGAAAAGACAACCAATCAAATCCAGCACATCAAGAATGATAAACATTTTACCAGGATTGCTTAATCCCATAAGACGTACGTTCGCCAAAAAATCGATCGCACGTGACGTCACTGCAGTCCTCGGCCGTATTAAAACGATTTTATGAGAATATTTATTATAAATTATAAGTGTTTAATCTTAAAAATCCAAATAGTGGTACGGTAGTATTACAGAAATCATAAAAATACTGTCTAATTCCTATTATTTCCATGCATTTAAATGGTAAACGTTATAATGAAGGACTGCAGTGACGTCACACAGCTGGCGGACAAATCAGCCCGATTAGGCAATCCTGGTAAATGTTTATCGTTCTTGCCAGCACATATATTCATCACTATTGCCAACATTCCTTACCTGTCAGTTAATTAACTATAGAGAATAAAAATTAGAAGAAAAACCAAACGACTTTTAACAGCAGGTTACTAGGTTACGGAAACTTTAGAGGGTTAGGTTATCTGCATTTGATAAACCGTCCCTCAGTCACAAAATATTAACGAATAGAATTGAATCTTAAACGACCAAGGTCATACTGTTTTTCATTTCGCCGGCCGAGTCAATAGATGGCGCCACAAGAAAATTATAATGGCACTTGTCCAAATTTGACAGATGAAGTATTTTGAATTTGGATTCGTATGATAATGTATTGCAAAGTATTATCGTTTTTCTTTAAGTTGTTTAGTATATTTTTTGGATTTATTACAGCTACTGTTAGTTTATTGTTTAGTTCGTTATTGTTAGTTTGGTATTTCTTACAAGTGTATTTTGTTAGCAGAAAAATTGGTAAGTAATAAAATATGTAATATTGAAAAAATACAAATCTTTCTGGCACTACTTTTGTTGAGAAAATGTATTAAATCTTTAATTTTTCCAGATTAAGTTAAAGTATATGAACATTATGAGTACCTACGAAAAAAAGTGTTGTACCTGGTTTGATAGCGTAAAGTTACACGCTTATAAAAAATTTGAAGCGCAAAGAAAATGGTATGGTATGGTATTTGTATTGTAATGATGTATGTCTTTTTTATGCAATAAATGCTATATTTACATTAATAATTGTGTTTCTCTTTTAAAGTAATAAAGAAATTTGAATAGTATAACCAAAAATTCGGACCGCCTCGGGTACAGCGACATCTAACGGTTCGGCCGGGTACTAGAATTCCATTTTAACGTTTAGTATTGCAGTTTCCATTCTAAATCGTTAGTTAATATTTTGTGCCCTCAGTGTACTTTGTGTATCGGTTAGGTTAGGTTAGGTTAGGTTAGGTTAGGTTAGGTTAGGTTAGGTTAGGCAGAGGTGGGTAAAATAGGTTTAAAAACCTATTTAAAATAAAAAATACTAAATAGGTGAGCAAAAGGTATTTAAAATGTTAAATAGAAAATAGATTTGAGAATTGTATTTAAAATAGAAGATAGAAAATACGTATTTCAAATAGATATTAAAATAGTAAATAGGTCTTGTGTAAAGGTATACAAAATTAAAAATGTGGCACCTTTTTGCTCCACTTTAGTATCTTCAGAATTCATTTTTTATTAAAATTAAACAAAGTAAAGGATTATGACAACTTTAGTCAACTTTCAACGCCTCTACCCACTAGTGCTGCCAGAATGAAAACCGAATACAAAATGTAGTTAATAAATGGCGGGACATTTAAAAACCGAAAAAAATACCTAGGAAAAATTGGAGCCCTTTGAAATCCTGATCGACCGCTCTCGCACATCGTCGATCAGAATCAATGACATAGGATCGGAATCCGATTGTCCAAAACCTATTTAAAATAAAAAATAGGTCAAAACTTTTATTTAAGATAATAAATATAAAATAGGTTTTACGCATCTATTTAAAATAGAGATACAAAATAGGTATTTTCTATTTTAAATAGGTATTTGAAATAGAAATATTTCAAATAGTTACCCACCTCTGAGGTTAGGTTAGGTTAGGTTAGGTTAGGTTAGGTTAGGTTAGGTTAGGTTAGGTTAGGTTAGGTTAGGTTAGGTTAGGTTAGGTTAGGTTAGGTTAGGTTAGGTTAGGTTAGGTTAGGTTAGGTTAGGTTAGGTTAGGTTAGGTTAGGTTAGGTTAAAGTTAGGTTAGGTTATTGTGTATCGGCAATATGCTCCAGGGATTTTGGAAAATTCGATAGCAATGGACTGGAAAAGTGTGACGTCAAAATTTGTGTTCTATGCTGTTGAACTGGGAAATGTCAACGAAATGATTCCAAACGGCAACATTATAAATCTCCAGCAATAACTTTTGTTTGAGGTATTTTGTTATCATTATACTTTGAAATATAACGGAAGTATCATAATTAAATACATATAAGCAAAATTTTTCCAAATTCGATTTTTAAGGTACCATTTTTGTAAGTATTCTTAAAATTTATGACAATGCACAACTTTGAAGGTTATGTTAAAACATTTTTACGGAAATTGTTCGTCTATCTACTTTAGTGATATGTAAATCATATGAATGAACACTTACCAATGAAAAAACAGTAATTAACTCCCAAAAATCAAGAAAATACAATATAATAGTTAATAACACTTATAAAACATACCATAATAAAAGTTGTTTGGAATCAGTTGGTTTGACGCTTACGTCACTACTTTCCCAGTCCATTACAACTCTTGTCGCCTTCAGTTAATTCAAGACTTAAAATTATTTAACTTTTCCCTCGGCTAATCACGGAAAATATTACCGAATACTTTTAAAATAACCCACATTAGGACTTACCAGAGTTACCTTTTTACATTATCGACTTTTGAGTCTACCACGACGGACCCATTAACAGATAGGTCTGGTCCTATAGTGTGGTGGTTATAATGAACGACAAATTTGATTCTAATAACTGGTATTGATGTTCCAAGTTATTTTTAAGTCCATTTTCTTTTGGGTTTAAGCTCAGAGTAAGTATATCATACCAGCGACAAATGTAAACAAATTTAGAACAAAAACATAATATAGAAAAGAGACATTACAAATTTAATAAAATGGGTAAATAAATAAGAACAATAAATAACTGAAATGTTACTAATCCTACGCCTGAAAGGGTAAAAAAGAGAAGAAATATAATTATTTACAATATAGTATCCCCATCAAACGCCACCATTGTTTTATCAATATTATTGAATCATTTTTGACGTTGTATGACAAAAGTTTAGTTCGAAACGATTTTTATATTTTCCTTCCAAATCCGTAATGATAAAATATTAGAAAATGGCGCTAACTTTATGGAACCTATTTGAAACATCTTTATTGTGTTTAAATGCATTTACAATGATAAATGAAGACCGTTATTTTTTTAGTCAAAGTAAGTATAAATTTATCAAAAGTAGTTTATCATAATCATTACCATCCATTGCAATATCCTTATTGAGCGCACTAAATGAATACTCAATTCATGATTTGTAGACCATAATTAAACTATTTTTGTAAAAATTTCGAAAATTGGCCAGAAGTAGATCTTGTAAATAATTACCCCTTTTAATTAAAAAAAAAAAAACTAGAAACTCTTCTTCTGTTTCTGTTTGCTACTTTGGATGTCGCCGTGCTATTTTCATCTCAACACACACGTTCTGTTTTATTTCACCATTGAAGATTTCTGGAAGCCATCCTTATTTAAACATAAATCTAGTGCTGCGTTGCAATTGTTTTCCTTCAAGTATAAAATTCTGATAAGTACTCTATCTTAATTTCTTTAAATAAACCTAAACCCAGTGTAGAATTCAAATTTCAAATTTCAAATTTTGCAAATTCTTGCTGAGGCGAGCATTCTGAAAGTCAGTTGTTCCTAAGAGATTGAGTTTGTGACTGGCACATCTCAAATGATTAGAATTAGGAACTGAATATGGATCAGTTGCTCAAAAAAATACTTTTTCCGCCTACCTTACCAGAAAACCAATCATATGAACACCAAAAATAGGGCGGAAAGTATAGTTTATCAAGCCAAGGGCGGAAAATTGATAGCACCACAATTTTTACTATATTAGGAATGAAAAAGTTTGCCTTTTGACCAGTTCTACAAAGTGAGAGCTTTTCTCAAACAAAATTCTATACATTATAAAGCAAAAAGCGTCTGATTCTGAATATCTCATGTTGAAGGGGAGCAAATACATAGTAGTATAAAAATCGTACATTATGATCCTGATCGTGGCGTAGTGGAATACGTGGTTGCCTCTCACGCAGAGGGCTCTCTCGTCCAAAACTTTTTTTTATTTTAATAGTCATAATGCCCAGTTTCCGTCCTTGTGACAGAATATACTATATTTAAACTATTTACTACAAAATACAAATGCAATGAATGCATGTATTTTGCCATTTGCCCATTCCTATGTTATAGTCTCTCTGTAGTACCTATTACACTTTTTGCATAACATAGGTATGATTTATTTTTCATACCTAACCTAACCTAAAGAAATAAATTAAAATTAAGTGCAATGTGTCTATGCCACTTTAATTTAGAACAATAATCTTTATATTTGAATAATAGGTACGTTAGAATTAACAATCTGAGATAATAAGTAGATAATTATATAAGAGGTAAACTTATTATTATTTTATGTTAACTTAGGAAAAACAAGTATTTTTTAAGTATATTATATAAAGTGAAATTAATGCAGATTTAAGGAATAGGTTTTCAAATAAAGGGTTTATAAAATATCCATATAAATAAAAATGAAAACTAAAAATATGTTAGAAGTATTTCTCACACAGTATATGAATGAAGTAGGTACCTAACGCATATTATTAGCTATAAACAACATTGGAAATTCCCAAAAGAGATCGATTTTTTAACTAACCATATTTTTATAAATGGAAAAGTACCTAATCACAATGTTTAAAATTTTTCTACTAACTGCCAAAAATAATATTATCTGTTGCAAAACAGTATCATTAAACTGATGTTGTCAAATACTTATTAAAGGGTAAAATATAAATCAGTCTACGGTAGTAATAGCTTAAATACCTTTAAGTATACAGACTACCTTGTTATACCACTTTTAATTATTATGTTAACATAATTTGTTTTCTTTTCAGCTCGCGATGATGCAGATTACACTAGATCCCAAATGTTTTGTGAAAATGATACAAAATCAAAACTTTTCAATATCGTAAGTTCGCTGTCTGCATTTATAAAATGTAAGCAGATACATATCCTTATTTACTTCCTTATATATTACAGGATAAACTTTTAATTTATTATACATCTCTGGAATTACAATTATTGTACTTACCCTTACTTTTTAGAAGCCCTAGAAAGATCATTTCATCTTCAAATTGACATGATATTATTCTTCCAAAGCTGTAATTGACAAAAATCTTAAAAAAGCTAATTTCTCCAACAAATTGTACAAGGTTTGTTAAACAGCTGTTTGTTATAATCTCTATATTTATACAAACCCTACAGCTTTTAACTTTGACCAAAGTCGCTGACATTAGGCTCTCATGCACCAACAGTGGCATTTCACTCAGATCTCTCAAGAACCTTTTTTCCCCACCTTATTTCCCCAAATGTTTGAAAACTGGCAACAGTATTCTAGGTAAAACCCTTGAGAGATTTTTCAATTTCTGTGACAGGAATATCATTCCTTTCTTCCAATAAAGAATAACAAATTCCCATGCTATCTTCTCCAAAGCAATCACCACAGACAATGTATTGCAGCTTCTGGGGCGTCCAGAAGACGATATGATCTGGTATACTGGTTTGATTAGGAAACTTAGCATCCCCTGCGATATTACAATAGAAGAGCTAAAATACCTACTATTAACTTTCCACCCTGACACTCTCAAAATATGATAGACTTGTTCCTTGTTCTGGAAAAAGCAGGCCAGCGTTCTCTCCTACCAACCACCAGCAGATATCAATTCCTCCATCATTGTCTGCAATACCCATCCTTGATCAATAATTGTCAAACCAATAGTGCATGTAATGGGTCATCCTCAATACTCACAATTTACCCCCATATTGCACCTTATCAATACACAAGTTCAAACATTTACAATATATGTCCTCCTTAAACTGTAGCTACATTTCTTCTAGAGCGAGAATCCGAAAATTCTTCCTAGACCACCACCTTATTCTTTGCCTTTGAGAAAGCAGTAATTACAATTAAAGTTTAATCATTTATACATGAGTTGGCAATGATCCAGATCAATAACAATGATAGTGTGGCAGTAATTTTCAAATGTTTTGTTAAACTTTTCATTTACATTCTACTTAATTGGTTATAACCTTTCTTCTTCTTCACTTCTTCTCTTGCATAACAAGAAGAAAACTTCTAGAAAGTCCAATTAAGAAAGTGGTTTTTATAACAATATCAGTTGTATTCAAACAACAAAAACAATTTACTATTACAAATATCATATCTGAACATTAGTAACATTTGCCTATTGAAATTAAAGTTCCTTTAAAATAAAAAAATAATAAAATAAAACTGTTTGTCCTAAATCAAAATAACAATGGCTATTTTCTTGGAGCTAATCCAGAACACATTCAGAGTAATTTTGCATGCATCAAATACCTACCAATAATGTCACTCAGCAAACACTTAACCCTTTCGGTCACACTGTATTTCAGTGAATACACCGATTTCGCTAATTTTTATTGATTTATTTGAGATTTTCCCACCTCTATTCTTTAATCCGATGGCTTCTTATACCTACAGATATTCGGAATAATACATATACTGCCATCTACGCGTTAAAATCCGAACTTGATAAATATTTAAAGATGGCAGAAAATACGTGGTCGTTATCGTGACAGTACATGTTATGTTTGTTTATATTATTTTGAAGGTGTGAGTTTTGTTCCGAGTTTTATAGTGTAAATTTTAGTCTACAAAAGCAGTATTTTGAACACTATTACGATAATTGTTTCGCAAGTTTAGCGATTTCATTATAAACAATGTTGAAAAAGTGTTGTATTCAATTGAATACATCGTGACTCAAAGGACTTAGTGGAGATGGTAAGAATAGCCCCACTTTTATTTTATTTTTTCTCATTTTGCGTTATTTTTACCTATAGGGTATAAAATACAAAATGAAAAAGCATCTGACAGAACAACAGTTGCTATAGATGATTGAAAGTGGACTTTCAGATATAGAATATTTGAGCGATGATGACGATAACGTGGATGGGTGGGAACTGGGGGACGTTTTCGATGAAGAAAATGAGGATGGAGAGCAGGAAGAAAGAGAAATCGAACAAGAAGACATTTCGGAGGTAATGAGACAAAATAACTATAATGAGGAACAAGATATGGATGTTGTAGAGTTGGACGAAACTGTGTTCCAGTAACCACCGACGTTTCAATGACTAATGATACCATAAAAAAAGGAAAACAACTGAAACTGACAACAGAAAAAGATAAGAATCGACACATTTATGTGTTGATTTATGTGTTTATTTCCTAACTCATATTCCTTTAAGTCACAATGTATTCAATTAAATACATGTTATAACTTAAAAACCAGATAATAAAAAAAAATGTAAATATTACCAAAAATATGTAAAATAATAATTCTGTTATTGTGCCAAAAATTAGATTTTTCTCTTACTGGAAAAAAATGCGTGACAGAAAGGATTAAAGTATCTCTAAATATTGGCTGCATTAGCTCCATGAAAATAGCTATGACTTAGTAACTAAATAACACATTTTTTAGATCCCATAATATTCTTAAATATAGTCACAATACTCCTGAAATTAATTCTTAGATCCTGAAAAAATTCGACATTGGATTTGAATAAAAAGTATACATATATATTTGTTTGGAACCAACATAATTTATATACAAGCAACCAAAAATTTTCAATTGGAATATTTCAAACAATAAAATTAATAAATTATTATGTGTGTAAGGCCACTGTCTTGTGGGTTCATTAAAAAATACTTCAGTTTTACTTTTTATTTAATTCCCGTATTATTTTAACGTTAAAAACATAAGTACAAGTATGTTACCTCCCAGTCGGCCAATCATGACATAACCCCCTTGCTGTCAAATCCCAGTGGTGACAACATTAGCAAAACTAACACAAATACAAAAGACACTATAATGACAGCCACAATGTTTATTTTTAAAAATAACTTCCTAGAATAAGGAATACAGAGAAAGTAACTTTCTCTGCCAATCCCTAAAAATGTTATGGCTACCAAATCACCATTTGGATATACCTAATCCATCCTCTGAAAGCTAAGATATTGAACTAGGTTAATATTTGCAATAAAAGCCTTAACTTATATTATATTCCCATTTCAAAAATAGCTTGACCATTTCAGCTGAAAAAAAAACACCCAGAAAAGCATGGTTTAAAGTTAAAATAAAAAAGGGTATTATGTTCCTTTAATACTTTTATTAAATTGAACAAAATGTGTACTAACACAAATATTACAATTTAAATATTGGGACTGAAATAACTTTTACTCAGTAAAAACATAAACGTACTATTAAATAAATAAAAAAACTATTCTACAAATATAAGGGATGAATTTGCCTAACTGTGATTCGCTTTCTACAAGTAGGACAACTTTTTGAAATCTTAGCCACCTCTTTTATACAACTCAAACAAAATATATGTCCACATACTGTTGCTCCTGCAACAATGCTTCCATCCAAAGTCTCTAAACAAACTGGACATGATGGTTTGGTTTTTGCAGGTGATACTTCTGTACATGGTTTTTCTTTTGTTTTATTTTTATTGTCATTAAAAGTATCTAAAATAGCAGTCACACTTCCCATAATTTCATCTGCTTTACTTTTAAATTCATTCCAATTATCTGATTCAATATTACTAGTATTAATTTCTACAGGAATATCATTTTCAACCAATATCTTATCTACTATGTCCATGAGATCATCATTTTTATTATTACTTGATTCCACCACCTGCAAACAAAGGTAAATTCAATCAGTTTATATAAATCTACTAATACAAGTCAAGTTCATAATTAGTAATATTAATGTAAAGTATGTAAAAGGCATTTTTATTGAATACATGTCAATTAAACACAGATATGAAGCTGTGGGAAACAGTGGGAAGTTGCAACAAGCTAATATCAGGTCACAAGGGTGTTGGGAGAAGACTGACAAGTTGAACAATGGAGGTGGACCAACTTGGGACTTTATAAAGATGAATATCCAATAGAATAGTAGGTCTACTGACCATATAGACTGCTGGTGAGCCTTATAGAGCATGTTCTATCAAGAGAAAATGTCTCAACTCATGTCTTATATCATGAAGGCCTAGTAATATTGAGGTTTCTGGAATTTGGATAAGAAAACCTGGAAGTAGCAGAGGTTATATAAAATACTGATGGACTTCCACAGAAGGTAGAATGAAATGTTTTAAAATACAAAGGGAAGCACAATAGGTCTATAGTCACAGTGTACCAAGCTGTCAAGCTCCTTAACTTAATTCTAATCTGTCTCTGTGCTAAAGAGTTGTTTTAGTCACACCTCAGTTTTTGCAAAACTATTAAACATTTTTAGCGACTTAGTACTCTAAACTAGCTTGTTTATCTACTTACTATCAGCATATTTTTGTCACAGACTACCCCATAAATAATTTGTAAAGTGATGATTCAATAGGGAACATTTCAAAACATTAAAATAATTCATCATCTATAACTTTACTTCAGTTCAATTTTTTTTACCTGTTTTTAATTCATAAATATTATTATTGTTTGTATTTCCCTAATAATTCTGTTCTATTGCTATATACTACACCCAATATATTTGATTTTACTTTTTAAAACATTTTTGATTGTACATACCATTATAGGTTCTTCTATTTTTTTAACATTTGAAGTAGATGGTAGTTCTTCATCAGAATCTGACAATACATAAAAGTCTTTAGATTCTTTAATTGGCTCAGCAGGAACAACAGTTTTTATAGGCACCTCATCTTCTTCATCAGATGATAAAAGTCCAGATTTAAAAAAGGTATCAACTTTAAGCTGGACACTCTTTGCATAGGAATCTTTTAAAGTATCGGGTATAATGACACTAGTAACACTTTCATTGTGATCTGTATCTAAGCAAATAGTTTTAGGCAACACACTTCTAGCAACTGCTGCTTCCTCTCTATGTTTTTGATTTGTTGTAGTAGGTTTTCTAATAACACCACGTTTGCGTTTTAAAGTTCTGGATTTTCGTCTAGAATGTGAAATAGAATGCTGTTCGAAATCTATAAAATCTATCATAACATCGTCTTGTTCGGAATCTGAATCTTGATAATAATTCTTAGCTAATGCACTAACACGACGAGAAGATTTTCTTTTGCCCACTTTTGAGTTATTGTCTCCCATTTTTCTTGTCTAAATAGTGAATTGTCAACCATAAAAATACAAATGTATAATTTAAAAATATACTATCCAATATGAGAAAAAAAACGTTGTATATGTATTGAAATTTATAATTTTGACACTTTGAGCACAGTATAGTAAAGTATACCTGTGCTTTGAATATAGTATGGTTGTCTCGTAAGTTTTAGCCAATCACGACACGGCATGTCGTGACGTCACAAGTATGCTGATGTCCAATACCCAACATCTGAGGTATAATAGTAGTAATGTGTTAAACAATAATTACTGGGAAAAGTTTAATAAAATAGAGACAATAGACAGGTATGGTAACTAAAAAAGATATATTTTCCATTAAAACATAAATGGAAGCTATATTAAATGAGCTGCATCATAAAACTTTTGTATCTCTAGGTATCTATTTACTTTGGGTCTTCGATAAAACAAAAGTATTACGATAAAATATATTTAGATTAAAATAAATACAACAAAGGGAAAAACCAGCTTTATTAATAGTCATTGGCTAAGTAAAATTTAAAATTAGATCTTGCCGATTCGGAAGAGTTAGGTGATAGCACCGTGAACACGAGATTTATATAAATTAGGTACCTACCTATTGAGTATACTAATATTTATACACTTATAATTATATTATGTATTATAATAAGTACCTATGTATGTATATGTATTATCTAAATTATAGTTTAGATTAGTATTAAGTTACTGTTTTTCTCATTTTTTTCGACGATATTTGTAGCTTTCTTCGGAGTCACGTTTTCTTTTATTGAACAATGATTTTTGAGATTTTTTTTGTTGAACTAATGAATAAACTATTTTTTGCCATAAATGGCTCTTTTTTACCAATAAAATTCGTTGTAAGATTTATGATATTTGTTAAATTACTCTCCACCATGAAATATAGAATTTATATAAGTTTAGTGCAAAATATGTTTATGGATATATTAAGAAAAGTTTATGAATTAAAAAGAAAATACGAAAACTAAAACAAATTGTAATTTAAATTCCTGTAAACATCACAAGAAAACTACCAAAAACAATGTAAACTTCCTCGCTCAGCAGACTCTGGCATTCTGGTGACGTAGCTGTGACCTATTGGCCGCCATGTTGCCAGCAAAGTGAGGCAACCGTACTATATTCTAGAGACCGTGGTTAAATGTTCGGAAAAATAAGAAGCGTCCGACATATTTTAAAAACGCACAGAACGTAATAATTTAAGCAAGATTAGTTAATAAAAACTAAAAATCTCCCGCAACTACATTGAACGTCCGCACGCTTCTTTTAATAAATGGAAAAACAATGGATACTAAATCCAGAGTAAATATTTTTTAAAACGAACTGTCTCTAATACACCAGAATAAAAAAGTATTTTAATAGAAATATCTTTATTGTAAATATTATATATAATAAACCTTTTTATTTAACAAATTATACAAAAATAAAGCTCCCTTGATTCACAAAATACAGACAAAACAACATGACATGCACTTCAATCTATAGAAAGTGATGACAAAAACTCTTCCATAAAAGAATTACCACCAAGTTTTTCAATTTCCTCTCTGGCTTCTCTATGCAAGTTTGATAACGTTTGTCTTGTATATTCAAAACTACCATATTTTTCAAGCAAAGACACACAATATTTTTTTACTTCTGATTCCTTGGTTCGTTGGCGAAGAATATCTAATATTATATTCAGGAAATATAAAAGAAGTTTGGTACCAAAAATTATAAAAACCTTGGACTCACTCATGGAATCCAACCCGAAATTTATCATTAAACTGAAAAGGATTTTAGATACAAGTATTTTATTTATTTTGATTTAGTATTAAAAATTAATTAAAAGGATTTTAAACAAATTTATTATAAAAGGATACAAATAACATGCTGCTCATTTGGCTGACTTCTAATGGCATGGATTATGGGAAAACTAAATTTGCCTTCTGTTAAATCTTCACAATAGCTTTTATGTTCCATATACTTAAAAAAATAATGTTATTAATTTATATAAATTATAAAAACTATTCCTTACATTTTTTGATTGTAAATTAATATAATCATCTCGTATTTGAAACAGAAGTCCTAAAATTCCAGTAATTTTTGTAAAATCTTTTTTGTTCTCACTGAAAAGCTGCATCAATCTTATTGCTAACATGAAAAGACCACCAGTTTCTAAAAAATAAATAATTGCTTAAAAATAATAGCATTGAAAACAAAAAGGAATTTATAAATTAAGGTACAAGTAGAGGCATCACTAAATATTAAATCAATTATTTTGGTGGGATATTAGAGTTATACACTTACTTCTTATCACCATTTGCTTATATTCCTCTTCTGTTGGACAGCTAAAATTATCTCTCCAATATATTTCCATACCTTGACCTCTATACAGTTCCAAAATCTGTTCCAAAGCAATAGATATGGCCTACAAACAATCATTTTATTTATTAAACAAACATTCATTATTTAAATCTTACTTTAGGATGATTTAAGTCATTTACTCGGTCTAAAGCAATGAAAGATGTATAATTAGCACAATTAATTGTACTAGCTACTCCATATATTGAATGAGCAACAGGGATACCTCTTCTTAATATTGAATTGTCTTGAATATCATCAATTCTAAAATATGTATCATAAAATTAGTTACCAAGTATATCAGGTCATAAATATTTATATTTAAGGAATCAATATAAAATTAAGATGTTTATAATTAGACATAGGTAAACTGCAAATTAATACAGTAGTGTCAATTAATTTGTAAAAGATGTGGTACCAAGAACTATTTTAAATAACATTTTGTTACTACTTACATTCCAATAATTTTATATTTAGTAAAAAGAATAATATATAATACCTTAGTAAATAATTGATTAGATAGCAGTTAATTCATAATCAAACCTAGTTTCACACAAAACAATTACTTACAATAAACTAGAATTGTGTAAAATCTGGATAATATCACTTATTTGCAACATTTTTTCATTAGGAATCTTCAGCCAGTAATTAAATGCATTTGATAATTTTGATCTTAAATTTTTACCAGGGACTTGAAGAATGTAACTAAAGGGTTCTAAGAGTTTCTGAAATTAAAAAAAAGTAAAATACATAAATTCATGATGGAATAAACTATACAAGAAAAAATAAGTTAGGTAATACCTAGTAAGGATATTTAAACAAAATGATAACAGTTCTAAAAGAACATTTGAATGATTAATTTAGCAGTAATTATACCTCATTTGCTATTGTCCAACTTTTATTTACTATTGCCATAATATTAAATTAAAGAATATTGGGACTTTCAAACATACATTAATTATAAATGAATAAAAAATCTGGTATAGATAAAGTAGAACTATTATTATTGGATGGATATATAAATAAAAAAAATTAAACTCGTTAACAAAAAAGACATAAATATATAACCTTATCTTGTTCTTCATCATTGGATTTACTGAAAGGTAAATTAGGCTTGGACATAGTTAATCAAATACTCTAGCTTGCTTAATACACAGAAAACTGGTTTGATACTCTAGATAAATAATAATTAATTAATTATTAACATCACTCCTTACACTCATTATACTAAACTAGTCAACTAGTCAAGATCTAAGGTACTAATCTACACTTTGGTTATATCGGTTGTATCCTAAGATAGATGTAATTTCTTCTTCTTGACTAATGGCTTTGCTACGAGGCAGTCGCTAGCACCATTTGGGGTGAGTCCAAAGTTAACTGGATCTAGACCATTAGCACATATACGTCTTTCTCTGACATACATGAATGGCAAACGAAAAAGAAGAAGTAACTGACGTGTTGTACGGTTTGCAATGACGTGTAAATAAAATAACCTACCTTACATTAGCAGAAGGAACTTTTTAAATATTTAAGTAGTGTTTTAAATTTAAAATCTAAAGTATGGTGTTAATGACAATGATTGCCAGGGTAGCAGATGGACTACCCTTGGCTGCCACTATGCAAGAAGATGAACAGGTTTGTTTATAACATTGTTAACATTACTTTAAATTAATGTATTTGCTATTTCAGTCAGGAAGGAGTATACTAGATTACCAGAATCAAGCCAAAATGTTATTTAGAAAATTAGGACCTCAATCACCAACTAGATGTACAATTGAAACTGGACCATATTTGTTTCAGTATGTTTTATTTACATTTTAACTACTTACTTGTAGTTTCAATTTAATTAATTGTTAAAATGGTTTTTTTTTCAGCTATTTGATAGAATTTGATGTTTGTTATCTAGTTTTATGTGAAAAAACATACTCAAAACGACTTGCATATTCTTACTTAGAAGATATAGCTCAACAATTCCACTCAGAATATGGTAAAAGAGTGAATACAGTAACTAGGCCATATACTTTTATAGAGTTTGATACATACATTCAAAAAGCTAAGAAACAATTTGCAGATTCCAGATCAAGAAGAAATTTAAATACCATTAATAATCAATTACAAGATGTTCAGAGAATTATGGTTCAAAATATTGATGATGTTTTGCAAAGAGGCACTGTATTATCAGGTAAGATTATTTATATTATTATTGTTTAATTAATTACCTATATCTGGATGAATTTATTACCCCCAAAAAGGTATAAAGTTGTTTCCAAAACAAAAAGTAAATTTTTTAAAAATTATTTGAACATGTATAATATATTGGAAAAATCTGTTTTTTTTTTAATTTTATAGGTACTTAATAAATTATTATTTTTGTTTAAGAATTGGATACTAAAACTCAAAATCTTTCAATGCTGACAGAAAAATATAAAAAGGATGCAACTTATTTAAACACTAAATCAATGTATGTAAAAGCGGCTGTAGGAGGAATTGTTTTACTTGTATTTGTTTTGTATTTTTGGATTTTGTAAAGATAATAGTCAATTTAATTTTGTAATGTGGTGAGAGAATGACTAGTGCTTTAACAATTGAATGCTAAAAGGTAACAAAATAATTAATAGATATGGAACTGAATCCAAATTTTTAGAGAACAATCTATAAAATAATAAATTCAAGCATCTATTATGTGGACAATTAATACTTATTTTTATAATAATTTATTATTTTGTGAAAATAAAAGTATCTGATGTAACTATATTTATGTTGGAATTTAATACCAAGGTATAAATGTTTAGGATACAAAATAAACAAGAGTTTTGCTTTAAAAATAGCTAATATAAGGGTTGGTACAATAAATTTTGATAAGTTATACATTTTTTTTCTTTCTCTTTTTAAATTTATACTAGATCTATACTTTTACATATTTTTGTAATCATAGTAGAATAACTGCAAAGCCATGCTATTTCTTCTATTATAAGAAGAATAATGTCATTATCAAACTGAACATGTAGTCTTTGTTAATTTAGAAAAACAAGTTTAAATTTGTAATTTATACTACCATTCAAAATTTAACATTGGAAATATTTTTTTTTACTTCTAATGATGGTAATCTACAACTAAACAATAAAATTCACAAATTATGTGTTTGATATATGTTTTAGTATTTAAATCATATTTAATAAAAGGTTATCAGTATTATATTTCTATGTATTTCAAACCAGTACAATTTACTATTTGAAAGCGTAGCCTAAACTTAACTTCTATCATTTCAAACAAGCTTCATTAATTGTGAATTTTTATAGAATGCACATTTTTCTATTGGTCAATTGGTTATATTTATATTGCATATTATTAAATATCAACTAGTTGTATCAAAAGCAGTTTAACATTTATAAGATTATCTACAGGAAAATAATAGTATAGTGACTATTATTTTTTGGACCAAGTCACACTCTCACTCTAATCAATATTCAACAAATAAACTTGATTATAAACAATTTACTTATAGTCTTTATAAATAACATTTTAAAATTGAGTTAGAAAACAAAAGATCTAAATTATTCAATTCTACAGACAATATACATAAATTAAGAGCATTATATGTTAGGTATCTTGAAAATATCAAATAAAAACAAATTAAAACTAAATTTATCTAGCAGCACATTAAATATGGTTTAAGTAGACCTTTTGCATTTATTTATTTAAAGGTCTTTGTTTGGTTTATACACATTAGAGTTAGAAACAGGTTATAATGACAATATATATACAACTTTTTTAATTGTTTCATTATCAAAATCAACTTTTTTGATGGAGACAATAAAAATTGTACAGTTATATAAATTTACATGCATTTTGCTAATGACACCTCAAAAGGTATCATGCATTTTTTTTAAACTTTCTGGTATGAATAATAACTGTTAGATATAAAGTTTTGTGTCATTTTTGACGCTAATGTATGGTTCTTTTATCCAATATAAATATCTGTATTAAGGATTGGCAAGTCTGGAACAACTTTTAAAAAAATGACAGGGTAATTTTTTACTTCACATTTGTTTTATCATACAGTTTCTAAAAAATTTTTACATTCATGTTGAAAGGTTCAAAAATGTGATTTATATTTGTCAAAAATATATAATTAAGTTTTTCCAGACTCTAAAATCTCACTTTACTTGCAGACACTGCATGAATACATGATTTTTTCAGCAAAATATGCAGCAATTGCCTATGTACACAAATACTTTTAAAATTTATCTTTATATTATAATAATTAAGCCTATTTATCTGATACATGTTTTATTTTAATTAAATTTGTTTTTAAAAACATAAATCTAGTTCTTTATTAATTCGCGCTTTCCCTACTTAAATACTTTGTAAAAGTGTCCATGCAAAGGGAACAAATTGGTGGCGCCACAGTGGCAAGAGTAAGTGTCACAGAACGTTACAAATAGTAGAAAACGAGAATTTGTCCTGTCATCGGCTATGTCAAAATGAATAGGCATGATGACAGTCAGTAAAAATCACTAAAATATTGATTTGTTATAATTATATAAGGTACAGGGATTCTATAGAATTTACTCATTTTTATATTACATGTGTGATTACATTTATTTTAGTAAAAATATAAGCACTAATTTTAACAATCCGCCATATTAGCTGAAACACCAATCAGAAGAGAGTGACGTCGTACTTTCGTAAATATTGTTGACATTGACATTGGAATGTAAACAAATATTTTGTTCGGGGTTTTTATTGATGTATTCTTATATTGTGGAACCGCACACCATCGATACACATTAGGATTCATGACTATGATAACTATTATAATCGCACAAAATGTGACGTCGTACTTTCGTAAATATTGTTGACATTGACATTGGAATGTAAACAAATATTTTGTTCGGGGTTTTTATTGATGTATTCTTACATTGTGGAACCGCACACCATCGATACACATTAGGATTCATGACTATGATAACTATTATAATCGCACAAAATAAGTAAAAACAAAATAAACTTTTTCAACCACCCTCTTTTAACCTGCAAAATGTTTGAAGTTTGACGTTTTTACCACAGAATCCACAGATCACACGGGTCGCAGTATAGTATAAATGGTATTTACGAATCGATGATGTCATAGATAGACGCCATTACTATTTTAGCGTTTTGGCGTCAAATTTAAAATGCATTTTTAAAAAGTAAATTTCTCATTTAAAAACTCTTTTTTTGCAAAAATAACATTTATCTTAGATAAAGTATATACGTGAAAACATCGTAGATCAGTTTTTAAAAATCAGTCATCATGCCTATTGTTAGAATAAGAAACGAAATTAAATTATGTTTAACTACGTAAATAGTTGAGATTTTCAACCCAGCTCACTCTGTTTATAATCAATGGAGAGTTATTGACTTCACGTTGTCTTTTTACCCTTCTGCTACTCTCGCGCCATCTCATATTTGCTGCTTACTGCTGGACAGTTTTTCGACATTAATCTTTCCTTCTACCCTCCATATTTGAAACTATAAGATTAAATATTATTCTGACTGTATCACTCTCCTTAAAATGTTCACATAATCTGACCAATCACAAGCACTGAACTATAAGATGTAAAATATTAATATAATTAATTATTAATAATATAATAATTTTAAATATTATAGTTCAGTGATCACAAGTTAAAATCAATCACGCCATTTTAAAAATGGTGTGATTTGGAATAAAAAATCCATAGTATTAGAATTTGCTCTCTTACGGTATGAACGCTCTACATAATTGTGAAAGTTTTGTGTATGTATAATATCACGGACAAACTTTTTTTCTCTTCCAACTTAATGTGTTAACGAGAATTCGATAAACTGTGACGTACTGAAAGAAGAGTTTGGTTTGAACTATAAACATAAATTAAATCCATTAGCTACTAGACAGTGTTTTATTTAGCACAAAATTTACATTAGATATAGAAATGATATAAGTGGAATAATTAAAAATCATTCGTCTGGAAACTCATCTTCTGAATATTCTGATACGAATAACAAATTCTTTAATGATTTATCCGATTCATCTTTTTCTGCTTTAGTTATAATTCTGTTTACAACTTCATTTCCAGTTTTTCCATTTGTAGAAGAATCATCTTCGTCATCTAAAAATTTACACATAGGTATATTTTAAACCTTAATAATTAGAATCATAGGTTAGTTGAATGTAGACCTAGGTATATATTATAGAAAAAATAGCTTTTTTTCACTGCTAGCCTCTGAACCTAGCTTTATTGACTTTTGTTGAGGTATTAAAGTTGTTCATTATTACCCAAGGTAGAAAAATACAGCAAAAAAATTAATTTTCTTGGAAAATCTTTAATATTTCGATCCGAAAAAATTTGAGGTTATGAGAGACAGAACAAAGTATCTTTTCAACAAGTATTATTAAAGATGGTGTTTTCATTCCGAAATAAAAAACGTATTTTTGCAATTTCCTCGGGAAATTTTTAGGTTATGTCATAAAGTGGTCAACATAAAAGTCGTAGACTTAACAGGCTGCGGCACAAATTTCTACCCTTTTCCTTACACCTTTCTTAACCTTTTCTCACTATTCGTTTCCTGCTATTAATTTTTTTTTCGTCAAAAGCACAATCAGCCTGCATTAAATGTAGTTTAGTTTTAAAAAAACGTTGGTTAAACACAAACGTCAAAATTTTAAAATGTCAGATACAATAAATATATAAGCCATAAATATTTTTCGAATCATGACTTTACCGGAGCCAGTAAAAGTTTCGCCCGTCATAAAACTTTTTAGATACGGTCTCTTATTCGCAGGCATAATATATGGAGCCAGTAAATATAAGGAATTACAAGCATTTGAAGCTGGAAGAAAAGAAGAAAAAGAACGTAAAAATGCCGAACGGAATAGGCAAATAGCGGAAGAAAAAAGGAGAAACTCGGATCGGGATCTGGCAAATTTGGCTGCAATTTTTTCCACTGAATCCCCACCAAAGATGGAAGAAAATCGACCAGAAGATGAATTATGTTCATTTAAAGATGATGAATCTGATGCCAATGATAAGTGTACTTTTAAAGAAGTTGAAAATAAACCTCAAACCAATGACACCATTGTAATAACTGAAACATTCGATATAAAAATGGAAAACAATGTTGATAAAATTACAAAAAACTCAGGTCTGGAACGTGACGATACATCTCAAATTGGTGACACTTCTCCAAACGATGATTGTGATTCTTCAGTTATCAATGAAAATGAATATTTTGTTGAAACTTTTCAGGATAATGTGCCTTATGCTGCTCCTAGCAACAAATTAGACTTTCTTCCAAAATAATTTAATACATTATACAAATTGTAATTTTATTTTGTGAAGAATAATCCTACGATTAAAATGATGTTATAAGCATTACTGGTTAAAGTTAAAATCGACCAGTCTGCTCTCAAAATGTTTCAGTTCCAGTTTTTAAATATAAATTTATTCAACTACAGTGTTTCTTTTATCCATGACAATTAAATCTACCATAAGTAAACCGGAAAACTAACAACACAAAATATTCGATTATATAACAATGAACCTTTTTTTAACTTATTAAACTTCAAAAATAACCATAGAACATTACAAGCCCAAGAATATGTAACCCAGAAGTTAATGATCAGATAGATAGAAAAGCCTAATTTGAAAAAAAACTTTTCTTGCTATAAATTCCAAAAAAAGTGGGAATATGAAGTAATAGACATTGTCTTGCACTCAAGTTGTTCTCTTATATATGCACATCAACAAATCAGAGTATCCACTATAAAAATGCACCTGGGTATCTTAAAAAATATGTTAGAAAAATTTACTTTGTAATGGACTGTGTTGATATTATGTAAAATATTTATTTTCTTATATAATCATGAATGTCATGCCATTTCCTTGATAATTAAAACATTGTTTCTGGATGTTTTTAACTCTTATTTCAACCATTTGATAAACAAGATAAACTATGGTACCAACTTAATAAAAAAAAATGAATAAAATAACTGGAACAATATTTTACACTTCAGTATTTAAAATTAGAAGAATTTGTTTCTAATTGGGCTAATGCTACCAAACAATAAAAGTTATTTCTTTACTTCCAAAATGAATTAGAACTATTAAGAATATGTAAATAGTGTCCAAATCTGATTAAACAGAAGTAATTAAAGCTATTAAATAAATTAAAAATATGTTTACAAAACTTTAATTTACCTGAGTCAACAACATTGTAACCATAGCCATGATCTTTTAAGACAACATGAATTGTAGGATATTCAATAATTAATTTATTTGATAAAGCCTCTTTTAATGTCATTGTGCTATCCAGTTCATAGAACTTTTTTGACTTTTGTTCAGCCTTTAAAAATAATTTAATGCCAGGTATTCCAACAGTATGGTAAAACTGCAATTTTTCAGCAATTAATTTATCTTCAACTGATGTAAAATATTTTTGGAGAATAACACCAAGTTTTTGATTTTCAGGTACATTTTCATCACATAGTTTTAGTTTCCCAGCATTTACAAATATCCATTCTATGTGCCAACAGATTTTACCTGTGTCGGATTTAAAATTAGTTGTGTTATTCTTATGTCTTGTAAATTGGAATGGTAAAAATTTTAAATCTACTTTTCTTAATTTGGCTGCATTTCTCAGCTTTATTAAACCCTAAAATCAACACTATTCATTACAAAAGTTATATACTTAAATTTTAATCAATCATAGAATGAAAAAATGAACAATTACACGTTGCAAACTCCACTGTTTAGTATAGTTTTTTCTTGATACTTCCAAAGACCTAGAAATTTCTTCCAATAGTCTATAATCACTTGACAAATCTAAATTTGAAAATTTATTTAAAGGTACAAATTTTGTTCGATCTCTTTCTCCAGTACATTCTATTTCTAATTTATGTATTTTGTTACATTTTAGAGAACAGGTTTTTACTTCACATCTTGGACAAGTATATTTACTATTTTGAACAGCACATACTTCACAAAAACCTAACCTAAAAGAATTTAGTATAGTAGTTTCAAAAAAATAAATTTACATAAGATTATAAGGTTTGTAATTATTTTCCTTGTAATTGTGACCTACTTGTTTAAAGAATTTTGGGCAGTATTATTTGTTTTTAAGTTTACCACATGTTGAGTTTCTACATTTTCCACTTCCATTTCATTACAATTATTAACACACATATATTATAAGCAACTTAAAAACATTGCAGATAGTTTAATGAATTAAACAGATAGAAAGAAGTTTAACCTTAGACCATATATATATATGTATATGGTCTAAGAGTTTAACCAATTTGCTAATCCAAACAAATAATTTTTCCAAATACTTTACATTCTGACCATAGAAATAGTTACTTATATTGCCTGTTTTTCTACCCAGTTACTAAACATATTGATAAGTTATTTATTTTTTACGTTGCATGTCTGGAATATTATTTTTTCTTAATTAGTTATAATTATTATAATCTGAAATATTAGTTGTTACGAACAAGACAATTTTCAGCAATTTTTCAAAACCATAGACATTGATTAGAAATCGATTATTTCATGAAATATGTAATAAAAAATCGAGTAAATACATGGTTTCAAAATAAACAATCATTTCTCTAAATAGGCGTGCATATTTATAATTTATAACATAAACAATCAAATAATTGAATTAAACACGTTGGTAATATTTTTATGGGTGAGGTCCTGTTCTTCAACGAGTTAATAATAAATGAAAAAAATTTGATTGGTGCGGATTAAAGAGTACCCGTGAATTTGAAAGAGAAATGTTTCATTCTCCACTTCATTGTTCGAAGTGTAAGTAATACAATGCCATAAAATATAGTGATAAATTTAATATAGACAAATGCAAGACTAAAAGATACTGTAATATAATTTATCAATAAAAGTGAATGAAGTTCGTTTTAATTTACAGTCGGTAAATTTCATATATTTGTCGAAGGTCAACGTTCTGCGTGAAGGTAGGTATCTACTTGAAAATAATCTCGTAGTGATAGCTCGTAGTTTCCTCTTTCATAGTTTGTGGTTTTAGAAGAATAATAAATTCTTGTGATCTGTCTGACTAATAGTTTATTAATAGTACTAGAAAATCTCAAATTGGTGTGATGCTGTGGAAGGTACAAATAGAAAGATTTGATGTAATTTTTCTAGTGCAATTGTCTATTTTTGTTTATTTTTAGACGATCGGCAGTAAGACTAAGTACGATGTTAAAATCGTCTGTGCAAAATAAGATTTTAAATTGGCCTGACGATCGACCAATTACAGCTATACAAGTAAGTTTTGGAATAAGAAATATAAAGGTATAAAATTAAAATCGATTTTATTTAAAATACCATATTTGTGATGTACAATTCAGTCATGATTTTATGTCAAAAACTATTGGGTTATTTTGATTTTATTTATTTACATATGCCAGAAATGATCTGTAAATTAACTGGACAATAGTTGGTTTATTACATACTGGTGAATCAAACCTTTTAAATTTTTTATAGTTTAAAAATTATTGTAATTTTTATTCAGTGGATTATTATAATAGATTGGTACTAACATATTAATTTCTTTGATAATCCAGATTGTAGAAAATTTAGAAAAGTGCCCAAGAGGATTTTTTGCTATAAATAAAACCTATGACCAAGATTCTGATGCTGATTTGAGAGAAAATTCTATTTTTTTTAAAAGTAGCTCAGCAAGATATTTATGTTTATCCAAAACTGAAGGTAAGTTATACAAACCAGCTAATATTTTTTAGTGTAAATCAATTTCTATAAAATAACATACATGGCATAATAACAGTAACATATAATTTTGTGTTATAATAAGCAATTAAGTAACTAAAGTTTATTTTATATAAAGATTTTTAAAAGAAAAAACGATGAAACAATGGAACAAAACTTCCAGGTTTATTTAAATATTCATTGACAGCTATTTTGATAAACTATCATTGCCAGAAACAGCTTCCATTGAATTAAAAAGCTAATAATTTTTTAAATAAGTAAGTGTGAAAGTTTTGTTTAAATGTTTTGTTATTAATGTTCTTAGTAAGATGGACTTCCACAGAGTAAGGATTAGTACAATAAATGTCATTAATTCTTATACTGTAATAGATTCATTTTTATTATTTATTGGTTGTTTTTAATATTACAAAACTGTAATATAATGAAATTTGTTAGTAAATTATCTTTACTAATTGTTGTCTTATTAACCTTGGAAAGTTAATATAAATATTCCATACAATAAGAAACAGTTAGTGTTACAAAAAATGTTAATATGACCACAGTACAGTTAAGACTTAATTGGTACTTTAAGAATAAACACTCCAGTTGAATGCCTTCTTAGTGTTTCATTAATATTTATGTTGTAATGAATGTTTGTATAATCCAGCTTAATTAAAAAAATATATAACATATAATGTTTAAATAATAAATAACTGTATGAAACAAAAATTGCTTAAACTATAATAAAACAACAGTAAAATATACAAAAAACCGCAAGAACTAGGAAAGATCAATATAGATGTACTAATTTAGTGACTTGTATTATTTTTGTTCTTCTTTATTTTGATTTTTAATCAGATATTTTATTAGAGATTTCTATTAGTAAAACAAGTTAAATTTCTATACCAACAAAAACAGTTAGGTTATGGTACACCTATAACCATAAATTATAGCATATTAATAATGTTTATTTTTCTACTGATATAAATAAATTCTACAGGGTATCCTATTATTAAATAAACATAATCAAATCATAAATTGCCATAAAAAAATTATGTTTGCTTAAAATGAAAGAAGTTTATTTACATTTAAACTTTATAATAACAAATTGAAATATAAAGAGCATAGTATTATACAAAGTTTTATAAAGTGCCTTAGTGTTTCATATTTAATATCTTGAAGAAAATTCTCATTAAAACAAAGTGATTGACTAATTCATTTTCAGACATCTTGCAGTACTATTATTATTAAAAAGCTGAATATTTTAATTATTTGTTTATTTATGTGTTGTGAAATATTTATATTGTTTTATATTAGAATTCTAAACAATCAAACAATATTTACAGTGGTAACAACAAATGTGGATCAACAATATATATGATGTAATAAGTAAATGTCAAAATTATTATCAAAATATAAAATAAAGACACTGGAACACTTTTTCAATTAATAAAATAGTTGATAACACAAATTGTTTGGAATGATGGTTTTCTATGCACATGTACAATAATGATGTGTTATTCTTACAGTTAGAATTTACTAGTGGCAGCTGGTTCTTAAGGGGACAAGGGTACATGACCACTTAATCACTTAGGTCCAAGACAAAAGGAAATAAATTATCATGTTATTATTATTATTGTTAATTTTGCATAAATTTTCATATTATAATGGATAGAATGAACTAATGTTCCCCAAGTTATGCATACTTTAAAGTCAAAACTTCTGGTCCAGGGATGCAGTTTGAAAATTCTTTTAACATTTGGTTTACACCTAATCTGTGGTTGAATTTTGAACACAAATGTATGCGTTCCTTTTCCAGTAAATAAACATCAAACGTTTTTTTCAAGACTATTCAAAAGAATTATCTATGAAAAATATGAATGGGTTATTTATGTACTAATAGATTTTACTTGTGTCCACCCCCCTTTCATATTAGCTGCCACTGGAATTTCCTTCTTGTACCTATAGTTTATTGCTGTAGTTTTACTTACTTTTAAAATACATAATCACTATGGATGTAAAAATCACTATGGATGTTAGTTTATTATTATATTTTGCATGTTTTACCTATTCCTTTTAGGATTGCCAAATTTTGTTGTTCAAGAGATACTAGTCATTGCAGATAAGACTAACCCACCCCAAGGATTCAGTTTATTAAATAGAACAGCAGATAGTGAACAAAAAGCTTGGAGGAAGAAACAAATCTGTTACAGATTAGTAAATAGAAAAAATATAAAAACTGCAGTTACTGATATTATTATCTGCAGTAGATTAAGAAAAGCACCTGCTGGATTTTCATATGCTGGGTAAGTTGCACTTACTCAGTTTATTCTAGGACATTGACAAAAAAATCATTAATTATTAGATATATGTTTAGCCATACAAATATTCAAAATACTTTATTTATTATTATTAATAACCACATAACTTTTGATCTTACTAACTGTTTTCACTGTGCAAACTTCCTTATTTCCTTTTCTATTTGTAGTTATAAATAACTATCTGTTTACTACTTATCATAATAATATCCTTACATCATATTATTTTGGTATTTGTTATACTAAAAAATATTGTATTAGAGTGTTTACAACTATAACAAAATGTATAAAAAAGTAACTACAGACAGTTACCAATATCGTTGTAGGACTTATTAATTTGGCTAACCTTCTCATGGTATAAAACGAATTTCAATAAAAAAACGTTCTTTATTCTATATATTTATTAACAATTAGTGTTAACTGTACCATGAAGTAATGATTCAACCAATTCATGTTCTATGCAGCATTATAATTCAGCGGTAACGATAAAAAGTACTTTTGTTTGTCTAATGATTCAGTGAGTCAAATCCTTTGTTTTACATTAACCGTTATTTAAATAGTCCTTTTTGAAATAAGTTATCTTCTGTATTATAATATTAACACTATTCCATTATATTTTATACGCGTTTGTAATAAACAATTAGTTATGATAACGTTCTGCGAAAAATAGATTAGAGTCGATAATAAAGCTTCAGTTTTGGTCACGTTTTGTTTGCTGATATCTAACATGTTTAGAATAAGTAATGAATTTTTTATAAAATTTTCAAGTGCGTCCTTGAACTAGTTGAGATCTTTCAATTCTCCAACTGAATCAGTATCATTTATTGTAACACCTGGATTTTCTATTACTTCAGACCATGCACCAACAATGTGTCCTCAAATGATAGGATGATCGAATGTCCTAATACTGTCCATCCAGGGGCTCGATTCTTGAATCTCGAATTCGAAATGTTAGTGTCGACTTTTGACATAATATATGTAGATAGTTTCATAGATAAGAGATATATATTGTGGGGTTAAATATTGTTAAATCTATAAAATTATATTTTCTTAAAGTATTTGTGTGAAACGTGTTGCCTATAGCGGTATGCCTACGACAACAATATGATCTCCCACAATATTTTCTTAAAAAAAATATGACGCCAATGAAATTAAATCAAACCAAGCTGCTCAAAGCAATGAGACTCTTAAAAATTTTTATGATTAAAAACAAATAACGAAAAAGATACTTAAGTAGTTCCTCCGGTCACTGTATGACGTCACCCGCTCAGGTTACTGGTGTAGGTTCAAATTCTGCGATTATTCCCTCTAGTCAAATTCTGTGTTTTGTGAGGTTAAAGTTCTGAGACGTTACAGCTGATTGAGGTAAATTAAGAAGTGATCGTTCTCGTTAAATAAATTTTCAGATTAATTTATGTTTGAAATAAACAGAAATTCAAAAGAGATATTTATTGTTCAATGTCGCTAAAAGAAAATGTATTAGAAAGATTCCAAAATGAATTGGGTTTACTGGTGAGTACAATTTATACTTTTATTCCTATGAAATGTACCTTAAATAAATATATAGTGTGTTCTTAGTTATAAAACCGTATTCTTTAATTGAAATGTATGGATGTGAAAATTCCTGAATATCCTGTTTTCTCTTCCAAGAACAAACTACATCAAAGTTGTAGCACGTGCTAATTTAAATAAAACCTTTATAATACGAATAAATTTTGACAATAAATATGGATCTTGTACAAATGAATTAGTGATGAAACAAATTAGTATGAAATTCTAAAGTTCATCGAAAATGTTAAACATTAAAATAGATCAATAATAATTGTTGAAATTCTAGAGTTTATCGGAAATGTCAAGTATTAAAATAGAACAATAATAATTGATATCACCTTAAAAATGTTCAGAATTTGGTCCATGCGTGGATGTTGTGGAGTCCTGGTACTTAATTCTTGCTAAATATGTGTTGGAGCAAATTTGGCCCCAAATACCTCAAATGTAGAATCCTTACAACTGCTGTCACCTTCAAATGGACAGGAATATGTTCCTTAAGGCTTAAATAACTTGCTTGCTCTCCTGGAACTGCTGGTATTGGATGCCAATACACTTTGGCCCCAATTTCTTGTCAGGTATGTTAAATTTTTTATGGAAATACACTTTTACATCACACTTTATCGTTTTAAGTATTTATCTTGCATTATTATGCGTTAATTGTTTAATTTTACTTATAAAAATTTTAATTTTATCAGGACAAATTTCTTACCCTCCTTTCGCTTTCAGGAACAAAAAACAAGAGAGAGATTTTAGATTCAACAGCACCATGGTTACCGAAAATTCTTTTGTTTTCCCAGCTTTCCTTTTGAACAAAAATAAATAAATTTATGTTGGCAATGAAAGCAAAGTTACTAAAAAAATATCAGTTTTTTTATGTTGGTGACTGGTAAGCTCAAATGATGTTTATTGGAACCTTGTTGTACAGGGTGATTTTATTTTAGTGAGATTTGGAATTCTAAAATTATTCCTACAGATTTTGGGAGTGATCACAAATTTGTCCTTAACATCTAGAAATTAAAACTAATCAATTATTTTCAAGGTACAATTTAAGAAATTTATAAAATTTATGGAATAATTATCTGGAATAAATTAAACTCAACTTGTAGTTTTGCTATTATCTTTCTTTCTATTAATTTAGTTGCATAAAAAAATCGAACAAAGTCTTATAATGATTTTTAATTATTGTTTCCCCCCGAATGTTTTACACCAATTCAGTATCTTTTTCATAATATTTATAAATAAACATGCTCATTTGTATACTACTTCTAATGCAACCGTAACAATTTCCCTGAATTTTCTTGTAATTATTATAATTGGCTTTGTCAATCTAGAATAATTCAGGAAAATTCAAACCTAAATTTATTTTAAATTAAATCAAGTTAACAAAAATTAATTAATGTGTGTTTTTCTTACAGACCAAACAAATTAATAGACATTATTAACATTGCTTTACCTAAAACATTTTTTTTTTTTAAATAAAACAAATTAGTTTTCCTTCTTTAACATGAGAATTTCCGTACTGTTCATGATTTTTGGTACACTTTGACTGGGTATTACTTTTTTTTTATTGAACATTTTACATTAAAACTCATTTATCTATCAATATTCATAATAGAATCTTTACATACGATTCCTCTTCTCATTAATATTTCGTCATGTGTCCACACACAAACGTGACAATATTTAAATTATATTATTATTCTCATATCTTGAAAATTTTCCTGAGATCTTTTCTCTCAGAGAAACAATTTTTCCTTAGCTCACCATATGCCCTTTGACAAATATAGTGAAGTCACATTTACTTCTTTTTATTTGAGGTACTTCCTCAACATTTATAAATCTCAAAATATGTCCTTAATGACAAATACTTTGAAAATCTCTTTATCTCTTTAAGTTCATTAGAATATAACGTTCCCACATTTCACCAGTCATGACACCTGTATCATTTTAAATTATGAAAGAAAACAGAAATTCCCTTAAAAATAATTTTAAACAGAGTAATTAACATAATTGTAATTGTAACATAACTAAATAACCATTAATAAATTTTATGTTTTAGGTAAACACACCGAATTTTCATCAGAAGAACTCACATATCTGAACAGCTGTGTAACATTGAAAATTCCTCTAATACTTTTACCAAAGGATTCTTATGTGAATGCAAAATAATTGGAATACTGACCAGTATCTTACCATCTTGAATTTTATGTGTTGAACATTTTTTACTAGCAAATATAATTTTTTTATAATGTTGTTTACCAGGGGTTTGAGAGAACTCAGAAATTGGTTCCCCAATTTTTTTGTTATTTTTAACCAGTACCATTTTGCAATAAAGCGTACTTGCCAATGTGGAAATATCTTATTGAGAGGTGCATTTAAATTTTGTCTAGAATATGTACACCATACTACAAGTAGACCATCATCCGATAATAAGCTGTCGATTGTTAAACTCTTTAAATCTTCATTAAACATCATGTTATAGCCATCTGATGTTTTTTTTCTTTTCCTCCAATTATATTTATTCCACCAAAGAGGATCTCGCAGAGTTAGGTCAAATTTTCTTTCAGTTAAATATTTGTTTATTTCGCACACATCTTTACAGTAGAATTCAGTGTTTTCTGGAAAGATAAATTTTGTTCCATTTATTTCTTTGACCAAAGCTGGTCCAATATTACTTCCATGAACACCTACAACACTAAATTTTTCACACATAGAGTTAATATGATCGGATCTTTCAAAGGCTTTTTTATTATCCAAACAACTTCTCTTTAAATTTTGTTCAATCTGTGGAAAGAAATGGCTAAACTTTTGTTTAGTATCTTTTTGTTTTCTTATTAGATCTTCAAATTCATTGCTTGGTTCTACTATTTTTAATGCCGATTTGAATTTTTTTTGTTTTTTATACAATTCATTGATATTTAATAGATTTGAGTTTAATGTGTAATCTCCATATGAATTACACAAGTTTTTGTATTGTTCATGAGAAATGTATAAACCAATCTCCTTTCTTACTCCTGTCTCCAACTCCTTGATTTCTCTTATATTTTGTTGTGTGATCCTTGTTGAGGATTTAATATCCTTTTCTGTCTCGCAACCAATTTTTTCTTGAGCCTTCTTCACAAATACCTCTGCATTCTTTAATAATTCTCCCTGTATGTTCTCCTGGATGAAATGTATCTTCTCCTTCTGGTTTTCCATCTCCACTTCCAAAATGTCCTGTCTTCCACTTAAATCCTCTATGTTTTTGTCAAGTTTCTCTTCTATCTTCTGTAATTTCCTTCCAATATCATTTGTAATTTCTGTCTTCATCTTAATAAGATCTTTTCTTAAATCTATCATGTCCTGCTTTCTTTCTTCTTGTTGTTTATCCAACTTCTTACCAATATCTTCTTTTTGTTCATCCATCTTCTTACCAATATCTTCTTTTTGTTCATCCATCTTCTTATTCATCTTCTTCATGTCTTCTTTCATCTCTCTGAAGAAATTCATCATCATCCAATTTTGGTCTTGATTGGTTGCTCCCGGTGTGGCTTCTCCACCTGCGAGTCTGTCTACCTCTTCTGCTGCGTTGTCCGAGACATCATCCCCTAAGGTTCTCATTGTCTGATTTTCTGTCTCTTCCCCTGTTTCCGAGACATCATCTTTTTCATGGTCCATCTCTTGGTTTGAGGTTCTTTCCTCCAAAAGAAATTGGAAAGTTTCTGGATCCTTTTCCTCCTCGATAAGAGCTGTCTTAAGTCTATTGAAAAGAGTTAATTTAATCCCTTCACTGCTTAAATTTCTTTTTTCCAATTCTTCTTTCAATTCCTTTACTCTCAACTGGCCTATAGTCTTACAGGACTTGTTTTGTTCCATTTTGTTAGATTAAGTTGAAATAGAGTTTTGAAATCAGTTTTAAGTTTTAATTTAAGTAATTAGACCTAGATATTACACCCAATAACAATGATGTTTCCCTATTTCAGGAATTGTACTGAGTTTTTGTATATAGTTAAATATAAAATTTTTCAAAGAAAATCTTAGAATTATTTTTCTCAAGCAATGTAAATATGATTCAAGAAAAATACAACTGAGCATTTGTTTACTAAACTTCTAATTGTCTCTGAGTAGTCTGGAACAATCTATAATTATTACTCTTGTTTTTATTTTTTTGCAAACAATAATATTTAATACAATAAATCTTTAGAGATGAAATTTATATTAATTTTATAACGCCCCACGTTGGGCGCCATTAATATTGTGGGGTTAAATATTGTTAAATCTATAAAATTATATTTTCTTAAAGTATTTGTGTGAAACGTGTTGCCTATAGCGGTATGCCTACGACAACAATATGATCTCCCACAATATTTTCTTAAAAAAAATATGACGCCAATGAAATTAAATCAAACCAAGCTGCTCAAAGCAATGAGACTCTTAAAAATTTTTATGATTAAAAACAAATAACGAAAAAGATACTTAAGTAGTTCCTCCGGTCACTGTATGACGTCACCCGCTCAGGTTACTGGTGTAGGTTCAAATTCTGCGATTATTCCCTCTAGTCAAATTCTGTGTTTTGTGAGGTTAAAGTTCTGAGACGTTACAGCTGATTGAGGTAAATTAAGAAGTGATCGTTCTCGTTAAATAAATTTTCAGATTAATTTATGTTTGAAATAAACAGAAATTCAAAAGAGATATTTATTGTTCAATGTCGCTAAAAGAAAATGTATTAGAAAGATTCCAAAATGAATTGGGTTTACTGGTGAGTACAATTTATACTTTTATTCCTATGAAATGTACCTTAAATAAATATATAGTGTGTTCTTAGTTATAAAACCGTATTCTTTAATTGAAATGTATGGATGTGAAAATTCCTGAATATCCTGTTTTCTCTTCCAAGAACAAACTACATCAAAGTTGTAGCACGTGCTAATTTAAATAAAACCTTTATAATACGAATAAATTTTGACAATAAATATGGATCTTGTACAAATGAATTAGTGATGAAACAAATTAGTATGAAATTCTAAAGTTCATCGAAAATGTTAAACATTAAAATAGATCAATAATAATTGTTGAAATTCTAGAGTTTATCGGAAATGTCAAGTATTAAAATAGAACAATAATAATTGATATCACCTTAAAAATGTTCAGAATTTGGTCCATGCGTGGATGTTGTGGAGTCCTGGTACTTAATTCTTGCTAAATATGTGTTGGAGCAAATTTGGCCCCAAATACCTCAAATGTAGAATCCTTACAACTGCTGTCACCTTCAAATGGACAGGAATATGTTCCTTAAGGCTTAAATAACTTGCTTGCTCTCCTGGAACTACTGGTATTGGATGCCAATACACTTTGGCCCCAATTTCTTGTCAGGTATGTTAAATTTTTTTATGGAAATACACTTTTACATCACACTTTATCGTTTTAAGTATTTATCTTGCATTATTATGCGTTAATTGTTTAATTTTACTTATAAAAATTTTAATTTTATCAGGACAAATTTCTTACCCTCCTTTCGCTTTCAGGAACAAAAAACAAGAGAGAGATTTTAGATTCAACAGCACCATGGTTACCGAAAATTCTTTTGTTTTCCCAGCTTTCCTTTTGAACAAAAAATAAATAAATTTATGTTGGCAATGAAAGCAAAGTTACTAAAAAATATCAGTTTTTTATGTTGGTGACTGGTAAGCTCAAATGATGTTTATTGGAACCTTGTTGTACAGGGTGATTTTATTTTAGTGAGATTTGGAATTCTAAAATTATTCCTACAGATTTTGGGAGTGATCACAAATTTGTCCTTAACATCTAGAAATTAAAACTAATCAATTATTTTCAAGGTACAATTTAAGAAATTTATAAAATTTATGGAATAATTATCTGGAATAAATTAAACTCAACTTGTAGTTTTGCTATTATCTTTCTTTCTATTAATTTAGTTGCATAAAAAAATCGAACAAAGTCTTATAATGATTTTTAATTATTGTTTCCCCCCGAATGTTTTACACCAATTCAGTATCTTTTTCATAATATTTATAAATAAACATGCTCATTTGTATACTACTTCTAATGCAACCGTAACAATATATACTGAGATAGATCGGAAACTGCCATTATAACCTCGACACCAAAACGATATTCGCGGCACCTCGCGTCTGGAACCAAGAACTATAAGATAAAGCGGGAAACTTAAATGTATTTAAATATTAATGGGTTTTGATTAATATTTTGATGGGAAAAATCTCCAGGTCTCTTCAATAATACACAAATATACATCTTTATGAAATATTTATTACATTCAATAAATTATTTACATGTGCATGACAAACTCTATGTAATTCATGAATTCTAGACAATGGTTTTTCTTTTAAATCTAACCATCCAATTAATGACAACCATATAGATTGCATAGCTGAAATTAAATGTTCAATTAATATTTATAAGATGTTTCTCTCTTAAAATTATTAATTAATCCCCAAGTTCTCACAGTTAAAGTATTTTAGACACAACACAAACATTAAATAAAGAACTGTTTAATAAAATTTACAAAGTTTATTTAAAAAATTAAATTTCACGGTATATTTAAATTAAAAATTGAATAACCGTGAAAATACTATTAAAAAGTTATTATTTTAAGGCTTTTATTATTTTATATATTTTAATTCAACTTACTTCTTCATCTTTAGGAATTCGATGCATTTGATATCCTGTTTTATCGGAGTTATTGCATCCAGGAACACTGTAAAGAGTAACCGAACTTGACATACTATAAACACAAAATGGCAATGAAATTCACAAAACACGAAAATTCTTTGACAGATGCGACATATGAAAGCACACCAGCGTTTTTTGCGGTTGGAACCTCAACTAATAACAATGAACTTTTATTTACATATAAGATTCCTAGCCATGGATAGTTTTGCATTAAGGCAATTCTTGAAAGTCGAATTCAAAATAAATTCGACAATTTTTGTTCGAGACTGCATCGAGTGGGTAAAACCGTTCGACATAATGAATTGTCGAATTCTATTCTCATTCTGTCATGTCTCTGTCATAAACACGAGATATAACATGGAAGATAATGCTCCCAGACAAATTATAATCTGTTTTTGTCTTTTAATTTAATTATATTATTTCTATTCTCCGTAAACCGAATAATTTTCTCTTCTAACAAAATAAAGGTGACACTTGACGTAAACAGAATCTTGTTTATGGTGTTCCGTGTCAGAATAATACGGTGTTGCCACTTAATCTTTCGACATTAGCCGTTTTCTTTCGGACCGGATCAGCTGATCACAACGCGTTATGTTTCATTTATCATGTTCTTTCGCTGTTCTTTCGCAGTTTGATGTTTGACAGTTGGCGGATCATGATTTGAAAATTTCTGAACATACTGAACATTTAATTTTTATGATTACTTTGTTTGGATCGCGATATCCTAACCCTAGTTCTTTCGGACGACAATATTCACACAATATTGAAACATGTTCTTCTGAACAAACGGATCGTGATCTTGAAATCATGATTCGATTGAGTTGCGAAAGAAAACGGCTATCAAATGTCGATTGAATTTCGAATGTCGATTCGTACTGAAGAATAGACTTCGATCGACATTAAAAATGAGAAATTACCAATTCGAAAAATTTCGGTTGAGATTCAAGAATCGAGCCCCTGATCTAGAGTTACAATATTCACTTGTAAAGTTTGTAAAAAAACATGTGTGAACGTCTGATTTGACATGACAATATGATGTTGGAATCTGAATTAGACTGTGAATTTTCGGGTGATACAGTTTTACTGGAGATAGAACTTGTCTCTTCACTACTTGAACACATAAGTGTTTTTAACCACATTTTTCACACTTAAGTGATGTTTCAAACATCTATAACAGCAACTATTATCCAAGAGGTTCTTCTTTCGTTCAATAAACGTCATTTTTGTAGCTTCAATACATTTGGAATTGACATGTTGCTGTTTACAAAAAGTTCATTTTGGATTCTGCCAATGAAATTCGTATTATTGGTAGAAAATTGGAGACTCCTCTGTCATGTCCTCAAGACGTTTTCAGGTATACAGGATGTCAATAGAGGATAGAGCATTGCAAAGCTGTTACGCCTAATGTGCCAGGGGTTCTAAATGGAGATTCCATTTTGTCATATAATGAGGTTAGATTAGTTTTGTTGGCGAGATTGTTCAACACTAACTAACGACCAAATCTCGTCTGGCCTTCCTCGTGAAATCTTTTACACAGCACAGCCGAAGCAGCGTTGGCGTGTTGAAGATTGACCAGCAGGGCCTTGATATTGCCTCTCACCGGGTTGAATTTGCGAAATTCAGGTCCCCTCCTTCACCTCTGCCCCTTCTATAGAGATGGTGTCCTCCCGCTTCGTGGCTCCAGGCCTTTTAAGCTTACTGACACCCTCCCCATTTTCGGAGCAGTGCTTGGAGACATCCTTCTTTCCCTCCCCCACCTTTACTCTTTCTCTTTGGAGCCTTTGCAGGTTTTACTTTTGGGTTATGAGACCCAGGCTTTACCTTGGGACTCTTAGTCTGGGTGGTTCAGGAACTTTGGCAACTACACCTTGCACCCTTGAGGTTCCAACCTCCTCCTTCCTTTTTGATTGCCCTTCTACTTGGCCCGGAATTTGATTTTTCCTATTCCAAAGTAGGGAAACATGTCTGGTTTTTTGAGCTCCCCAAAAGACTCTCTGTATATTTAGTATGTAAAAATTCAATAAAAGAACCCACACATTATTAAGAAAAGTAAGGTTTTAAAGTTTGATACAAGGCTGAAATGATTATAATCTGTAATACTACATTCTCTAAACATTCATACTTATTCTGTTCTCACTTCTTAAGACCAATAAACGACCCTTTTGTCCTGTATTGTCGGCCGGCGCATTAGCCAGGTGTTACCTGCTATAAAATTTGAACGGCCGGTAGGAAGATTTATTGGAGGCAATATAATCGAAGTCCTTAAGTCAGAACGGTATAAGTATGAATGTACTTTACCATTTTGATGATAAATTGTATGTTTATAATATTATCTAAAACTCAATATTTTTAATTTTTATCATCAAAAAGTTGGTGAATTACTGTATAATTTTTGTTATCATTTTGCCCAAAATTAATCTAATCATTATCGTTTAATTGATTCTTTATTACAGTGATAAATTCGTTTCTGATTTAAACAACGTTATGGTTTTTTGTTCAATATGTTGCAAACCAAAAAAGTATGTTTTTTAATATTACATAAATATTGTTTAATTTGTGTGTATTTGTAGTAAAAGTCAAAAAAATGTTTTCCGTATTTGTCGTTAAATTTTATCCGGTTGTCTTCACTGTAAAATAACGCTGAGCAATAAATAACGGAATTTTTTGTTTATTGTGGACCAAAAGTTTCTAATAACCCAGTGAGATATACCGTATGGTGAATCATGGGAAACACAATGAGAACTTTTCTGTTGTTGAATTCCTTTTTGACTAATTAATTTGCGTTAAAAGTTTTTATTATTGTTTATACAGGGTGTTTCAAAAAAAGGTAACACCGTCTCTAGGATATGTAAAAAACTGAAAAATAATTGGGGTTTGCTTAGTAAAATTTTTTTCTAACGCCATCCGTTTTCAAGATAAAGGGCGTTGAAGAAAATAAAAAATTACACATTTCTTACGATTTTGCCGAAACTACTGGCACCATTATTGCAATGAAATTTTATACGAATATGTTTTGGAAGCTGATATATCCCATGAATTTGTTTTTATAACTAACTCTCATAGAGGGCGCTAGTTACACCAAAAAGGTACTCTTGGTAAAACTCGATATTATGTACCGTTTTCGGAATATTTTGATTTGAAAATTATGAAGTAATAATCGCTCCTGGTATAAACTAATGATAAACTTCGCTTTTCTCTAAGTTTGCCATGTAAAATTGACATTTATTGATTGTTATGACAATAAGTCAACAATAAATAGAGTTTTGCTCCAATAGAAAAAGTTTTTGATGCTTCCAAAACATATTCGTATAAAATTTCATTGCAATGGTGCCAGTAGTTTCGGCAAAATCGTAAGAAATGTGTAATTTTTTATTTTCTTCATTGCCCTTCATCTTGAAAACGGATGGCGTTAGAAAAAAAATTTACTAAGCAAACCCCAATTATTTTTCTGTTTTTTACCTATCCTAGAGACGGTGTTACCTTTTTTTGAAACACCCTGTATATGCTTTAAAAACAACTGTATTAAAATTCTGCTGTAATTATTACCACCTTTATTCATCTTATCTTCTTACTGCGAATGTTCTGTATATTGTAAACAATGTATACAGTATTTGGTAAATTAATTTCAGGGAATTAAACGGAGTTACTCTCTGCTATAAAATGGGAAATGTCCAAGACGCTCAAGCACAAAATCCCAATGGCCAAACTCCACCCGAACGCCCCCCGAAACCAAACGCAATTACTCCAGGTAACCCTTTAGCATACCCATCGCTTAACGACGTAGATAACGATTACGAAATTTTACGACAAGGACCGTATCCTTCAATTCCCGCAGGTAAGTTACGAATTCGTTACTACATTTTATTACATTGCATGTTTCATCAGAAATAGATAATACTAACAGATAATGCTTTACTTAATTATCGAACATAATATACTATCTCTACATCAATACACTTTTGTACTATTTAACATGTAACTATATTAGTTCCCAAAAGGCGCCAATTTGTAACCCAAAAAGGCAGGGAGCCAATTTGTAACTGCAAATCTCGCCAAAAGAGATCCCGGCTAAGAGACCCTCTCCAGGGGGTGGTTCGACTCCAAGTTAATGCTCACTATAGGATTGGGATGAATAATTTTATAAGGGCGCCACTATCTTTTTGTACGCTTTCGATTAAGCAAACAAACTACACAAAAACTAAGGTGGGAAAGATAGAAATATCTTGTAATTAGTTTAATTAAACAACAAATAAAGAAGCTACTTAAAACAAAAGACCGACCACGCTTTCAGTAAAAACCGTTTTCAGCCTCCTTCTAAGAAAAATTGACAGCAGCATTGATTTTTGTTTTGCTAGCGCCATCTGGCCTCCCTCTCTACAGCTTAAGAGAGAGATCGATTAATAAATGTATAGTTATTAGAAGTGAAACAGAAAATAGAATAATTTATCTGGACGATCGAACTTTTTTGTCTATAGACCTATCTCCTTATTGAATACTCATGCGCGAATATTTTTGAATTTTCAACTTCCACTGCTAAACTATGGCTACTTCTTGCCATAGAACACAACGTATTGGTATCCAGGAACACCACAATTGAAAAAAAAACCCTTTAGCTGTCAAAAGCTAGCTTCTATTTGCCGTATAGCCCCGGCAGCTCAGGCCATAAACAAACAACAAAGAAGAAGTTCTAATTTTTATTTCGTTCGTGTACTCCGCTTCCTAGTTGTTATTGTGTTTTTATTGTCTTTGTGTATTTAATATTAACGACTTATGTGTACCAGAGACGACCAACGAGGCGGGTAACTTAATGTTAATTTTTTGTTTATTTTTACAACTTATCTGACCTTCTGTGTGGGAAGGCAACGTAGATGTCGCTAGTATCGTCTTCTTCTAATACTAACTGGTCATGGTATCTCCAATAAAACAGTTAGGATTTTGGCACCAAATTTAAATTTACATTTGAGCGGTAAATTTAAAATACTCTAGGCTAGGATGCTTTTCATATGGAAATAAACACAAATACAAATCGAATTTTCACAATATTTTCTGTGGACATTTACATGCTTGTTTTACAACCGTTAGTTTAAGAGAGAGAAAATACTGACAAGGTGCAAACAAGTTTTATATGTTCACAGTAAATATAGTGATAATAGTCAATAAAAAAGTCGGATAATATAAACAATTTATTTCGTCAAAAATATATATATAACACTTTCAAAAAAAGTATTTTCATCAATTTCCTTTCTCTAGATGTGGTAACAGATTTGTTGTGTACCTATAACAACCTACAAAAATAGTACATTTTAATAATTTGATAATCACAGGCAAACACTATTGATAAATGTCAAGAAAACCCTCAATTTTGCAAAGGTTGTTTCAAGAAAAGTTACTAACAATTGATTTTTTATGATTGTGTTTATTATTAAATATTGTGGTTAGAAGTGGGTTATGTTTTTTTTTCAATTTTTGCAAATATATACAAACAAGCAGATAAATTATATCCATATTATTATACATGCATTAGTGTTGCCCGTTAGTGACCCATTAGTTCCAGGCACTGGAGTGATTTTTTCAGCAATTGTGGGCACCTAAAACAAAATACATGATCACATACTGATAAAATTATTGTTATGGTATTATTAAGACATCTAACTTTGCAGCTTTAAACTAATCATACATATAAAAACAACCTCTAACTGCATTTCTTCCTAGCTAGAAATGCTCCTCTGTGAAATGTTTACTGCAAATGTTGGAGTTTAATATGTGGAAAATGTTGGGCTCCCAAACTCTGTAGCCATCTAGAAATTAATATATTTGTTAGAAAGCCAATTGAACATTTTGATTAGCCACTTTAAAGCACTTTCGTGGCACCCACAAATTAAACAACGGGTAGAAAACTAGAAGGCATAATAAAATAATTACTGGATCTTAATCTATTTCAATAGCTTACAAAACAAACACTTTTGTCAATCGTAAACACAAGAAAAATGATGACGGTTTTTAAGAAGCTAGCTTGACAGCCCCTTTAAATGACATACGACAATTGCAGCGCTGCCAAGTCTACTTTTTCACATAACAGGTTTCTCGTTTTTGAGTTTTAGATTCTTATGTTTGTTTTTTTTATTGTTTTATTAACACTATTTCAACGATCAAAGTCAACAGTACATACATTGCTTTCAGTAAAAACCGTTTTCAGTCTCCTCCTAAGGAAAATTGACAGCAATATAGATTTTTGTTTTGCTAGCGCCATCTGGCCTCCCTCTCTATAGCTTAAGAGAGATAGATCGATTAATAAATGTATAATTAGAAGTGAAACAGAAAATAGAATAATTTATCTGAACGACCGAACTTTTTTGTCTATCAAGTTACCCGTTTCGTTGGTTGTCTCTGATGTGTACCTAGACTTCTCTTTGGATTTACTTTGGACTACTGATTACTTGTGCATCTTACATTGTGAAAAAATGTGGGACAAATACCATGAGATTACTAAATGTCTTATGTGACACTGGAGAAATGATAATAATTGATCATATTTATTTATTTATGTATTATTCTTAAAAATACTATTTTATGTATGTAGGACCCGCTGGACCACCTTTACGACCCGCTCCGAAACCACCAACGCCTGTTCTGCCACATCAACAATCTACACATACTTTAAGTGTCGCTTCCATTATGGGACTTGATGGTGTGCCCTTCATAGTAAATCCTAAATTTTTAACTAGCAGCAATTCAGATAGGGTGAGTATTTGTTAAATCTCAGTAAAAAAAACACTTTTTTTGTTTTTGTTGTTCTGATTTTAATCCTTCCCTAGGCTTCTTCAATAATAAATAAATAAATAGCTATAGAACCTAACTTAATGGACTGATTAAGGTAGTAAAGTTGTTCATTATTAACCAAGGTAGAAAAATACAGAGTCTACTTGATTAGAACTAAATCTCAATCCATTTGACACAATGTGCGTTGATGCAAAGACAAAACGAAAAAATATTTTTCCTTATTCACAAATTAAAATTAATTGACTTATCTATGCATTTTCATAGCAATTTTTAGAAGACAAATCAAAAATTTTATAGGTTATTGGTTGTATACAACTGTCATGTCATATGAAACAAAAGTGACTGGTGACCAGGGCTGCCAGAACTAGTGTTTTCTTACTAGATCTAGTGTCAAAATCGTCAATTGTCACTGTCAATTGCCATATTTGAATTGTAAACAAATGTAAAGCGGCTGTAATCAACACCATCACAGTGAAAATATTTTAATTTTAACAAATGTATATATATATTTTTTAATATAGTAACGATTGGTTTATTTATTATTAAAATAATTATTTTTTTATTTATACAAGTTTACAGTAACAATTGAAGTTTTGTTTCTTTGTTATTGTAAATAAATCATTAATTTAAAATTCCCGCCATTTATTTAGTACTTTTTGTGTTCGATGTTGGTGATTTTTAGTCCATTTGCTCCGGATTTAGTACCTTTTGCTTCATGATTTAATACATCATTGCATTTTGATTCTGGCAGCCCTGCTGGTGACCTGACCAATACTGGTTTAGGTAAAATGAACACTCAAAACAGGCAAATCAAAAACGTGTAAAAATATGTAAAAATAATAGAAGGCTAATCTATGTGATTTTTTTGCAGCTTCAGTTTCCCAGAGTGAAGGCGAAAACAATGCAGCAACTTCTCAAAGAATACGATTATCCTTTCACAGTGGAAAGACAGTCTTAATATCGTTAATCCAATTTGTCAACACTAATCCAACCGAAACAAAAATGAACTGAGTCTTAAATATTGTTTATACGTAAGTTATTAACGAAATATACAGGGAGAAAGAAAATGTAATCAAAGTGATTCAGTTAATTATATGTAGATAATCGTTTTTGGATAGTTATAATTAAAAAATGATTATAATTAAATGAATCGATTAATAACGAGAATACAGCTATTGATTTAAACGTAATGATATTAAAGATATGTATTTTAATAAATAATATCTATAGTATTAAACCATAAACTGACTAGAGATTCTGCACGTGCAACTTATAAAATATATTGTATGTAATTTTAATATGTTTTTCTTTAAGATTATAGTGAAAATCTATAGAATTAAACCTTAAGCTGTGGTGTATAATTTGATGAAAAGTCAACCACAATTCAAGATGTACGGGATAATTAGTTAAACTGTTGTAATTCGCCATGTACAATAATTAAACTACTAGTTTTTTTAATTCTCCCTGTATCAGTCTTGTTATATCGTTTACTCGATATATTAACTTTTGAATGTTAACCTTTGGCCATTTTTGTGTCATCGTCATTTTAGATTAAAAATTATCATAGTTTATAGATTATTCACATTATTTAAATCAATATTATATTTTGTATATTATCGTTTTACTTATAAATAAATTAGCTTTTATACAACCTTATATTATTTGATCCTCCTTATGTATCCACTCACCATTCTGTGATCCAATGAAGACTAGTCTGCTGTGAATCACACAGATTTCCTAGAAATCGATTCCTTAACACCTTTTTTCTTCCCCTTTATCACTATACGGAGCTCTCAGCAGGTAGAGGTAGCAGTCTATTTTTGTGTCAGTTCAGTATATTTGTGTTCTGTGGTGCATAGATAAGTTACGTTCTTTTATTCACCGGTGGTTCCATCAATCCACCAACCACGTTCATATATTCTTTGGTGAAATCTAGTTTGACGTAACCCCGCGTTCATTTATTACTGTGTTGTGCACCAAAATTGCAAACCTCAGAGTAATAAGTCTTTTGCTTACTTATTACTCCGAGTTGCAAACCCATTCCATCGATGTATGGAGATGGATCACTGGTGACTCCAACAATTCAGTCATCAAAGAGTGACGTCACTTCCATCATTGATGAATACATGGTGTGAAAAAGAACGTACGTATAATAAATATATGATCTGATCAGTGATCAAGTATCGGTGATCGTAAATGTAAAAGTATCCAACCTTTGACAGGGAAAGTATCATACAGAAAATCCCTGACAAGTTTCCAACATGTTGTGGATATAAAAGGTTGGTGACAACTAATCATGGACTTGTCCCTGATCTATCGGTAATTTGTAAATATCCTGTGTGAACATCTATTATAAGTAGACGGTAATTGGTATCACAGAACACAAATTTTGTGTGTATTCTTTTGGTATTCTGACAGTGTTATGATTCATTGGCAACTGCCGGACTGACTCTAAAATGCTCTATAAATTCTTCATCATTATATTGTAGCACTGTTTGATTAATAAAGTTTTTATTTTTGGGTTTTAATCTCTCTTCAAGAATATCTTCAATATCGGAATCTGTAGAGGATGCATAATTTAGGTCGTTAAATTCAAACTCATTAATTGCTTCAATATCAATTTTAAATGCAGAATAAATAATAATAACTTTAACGCATACTAAACTAAACACTGACTGACTGATTAAACACTATCTAACATCATAGAATAAGGTTATAAGTAGAAACATTCAAATCAATCAATGATCGGTATCGTCACAAATAATTTGTTAGTCAGAACAAATCTTGGACAATTTACTTGAGATTTATCCGCAAACAGTTTTGACTGTCTTCGGATTGTCAGAATTTTCTGTACGAACATCCGAGACTTTACTTGAAAACTGTCAGAAATCACTGAGAACAGGCAAATAAATACTGGGCAGACTCATGATGTCCCCGTCAGGTTTCTGATTGCTGTATAAACAAACCTACAGTTAACTATATTTAAATTTTTATTAAATATACAAATAGATTTTCTGAAACATTTACCCTCGTAGTTCATATGTCCCATTAACACGTGATTAGAGCACTTCCACTATAGTTCAAATGAACCAAAAGTATTTTCGAGGTTATGATATAAGCATGAAAGTGCGGAAATAAAGAACAAAGAATATTAAGAAAAAAGTTTAAAAATGTATGTTTAAAAACTTCTTTTAGATTGATTTTCTTTTAAGTACCGTTTGTTTTAGGATAATTACGAAATTATTAACCACAAATAAGAGATTTAATTCTTGTATTTTTCGAAAATACTCAAATGTAGTAAAACGAGAACTAGAAGTTCTCCCATTCTGTGATGTTTATGTAAATGTTCCTTACAGATTAAATATTAAGCCATTAAATGTTCATAAGTATCATAATTGTGATAAACTTATTATACAAACTGACGCAAAATGTGTTGGATCCATAAAATGCGATGTGGATGGAAACCATGTAACAATAGTAGATAGTACTGAAGATGAAGATGTTATGGCCCAAATTAAAATTCCTGTAAAAGCAAGTAAGTTAAAAATAATCAAATTGTAAGTCATTTCTTACAGCCTTATTTAACTTAAAATAATATCAACAATATATTTTTTTTATGTAATTTTACTAATTATAAGCATGAAACTTTTAGTTTCTACATTGAAAATAATTTGATCAAATTATTGTAATTTTAATATATTTATAGATCTGTATGTAACATCAAAAAAAGATATTACTGTAGGTCAACTAAATGGTGACAAAATTAAATTAAAATCAGTTGAAGGAAATATAAATATAGATAAATTTCATGGGAAATCTATCAAAATTTTTACCAAAAATGGTAATGTAACTTTAAAAGATGCAATTCATGCATCCAAAATTGAAGTAGTTACTGAAAATGGGGTATGTTATTGCAGCTAATTTGTAATTGATTATTCCATATTTTACTGTTCATTTTATAAGTCTAAATAATGTATTATTTTCTTAAATTGTAGTCAATAAATGCTGGAAAACTGCAAGGACTTGATTTAAAGCTAGAAACAAATAAAGGAGATATTATAGTTGAATCTTCTTATTGTAATGAAAGTGTTTTTAAAACTGGCAAAGGTAATTTGATGCTATCAAATCTACATAAACATTGTAATATATTAGTAAAAGAAGGCCATTTAACTCTTGGTAAGTATAAAAATTAAATCTATTACAAATAACTACTGTTATTTAAAATTAATAAATATCTGTACTATTTTTTTTAAATGTGGTATTGCTGTTAATTTTTCTTTTAGTTGTATACTTATACAAAGTTTAAACATTTCTTTCAGCTGGATTTGATGGTAAACTTTCTACTACAATTGAAGAAGGTAGTGCTGATATTCACATATCAAGAATTATGGAAAACTCAAAAATAAATATAATGAATGGATCATTAAATTTAAAATTGGCAGAATTATGTCAAGAATATACCAAATTTGTGTTCAGATCTGATTCCTGTGACATTTCAAAAATATTTAAATACGAATGTAAAGAACCAGACCAAGTGGTAATTAATCCTGAATGTAGTGAAGAACATTTAGTGGTAGTAAATTGTTTAAATGGATCAGTAACTGTAGAAAGTGCTAGTTGGCAAGACATGATTAAAATGAAATTGAACAAATAATTTTCAAATATTGATAATAAAAACTCAGTACCTGCTTACAATGAATGCTCTACATTCATAGCATATGTGCTACAATGTGTTTAAAATTTAATTTTTATGCTATGTAATGATTGTATCAACTACTTTTATTTTATGTTGTATAGATAATACTTAATTTTGATTTGATCTTAATATGCAATTCAGTGATAACAAAAATGAATTTTGTTTATTAAATAAGTAAACAACTAGTCAGAAATGTTTGTAGTTTTAGAAACAAACTGAATGTATTAAAAGTAGTTCTTAAATGTGCTACTTAGTTGTTAACACATAGACCATTGGGATTATCTTGTCAGTTTATGATTTATTAATTTGAAAAGGTGCTTGTCAAAAATTTATAAAAATTGGAAAAAATCTAATCTGATTATTATAACAAGCATTGTATTTTTTCTGCTAAGTGGTGTAGATGATAAATTGTATTATGTATGTCAATAAGGGCTTAATTTTAATAGAAAAGTATTCTCATTTTGATTTGTATGTATTTATTTTTGTGTTTTTTTATTATTTGAAAATACATTTTTTTTTGAATACCTATTGTTTTATTATTTAATTTATATTGCTGAAAAAACATTTTTATAATATATAACAAAATTTATATAACTAAAATAAACATTTTAACGCCTTCCTTTTTTTCCTTTCTTCGACTTGCACTTTTTCTGTCTCTGTTTTTTCTTCTCAGCTATCAATCGGGATTTTACAATTTGATCGGTCGATTTAAGCTCGGATTTCTTTTGTTTCATCCTTAGCTTTTCATTGTGTCGTGCCCAATGGGTGTGAGGCTTTCTTATGGAAACTAAAAAGTAAAAAAAACGATATACCAACTATTTTGAGCAAACAACTTTGGAACAAATATGAGAAATATACCTTTTGGAGCTGGAGTATCGTCATCATCATTATCATCGTCTTCATCTTGACCTGCTTTAGTTTTCTCTTTCCATTGTTCATATCTATTACTTTTGTAAGTTGCAGAAATCCAAACACCAGCTTCTGTTCTAATTTTGCCAGCTCTGGCATCCTAAAAACCAAAACAAATTTCCACCTTTACCCTTAAATAAATCAATCAATGTCAAAAAACAATGTTTTGTTTTTAGGTAAATAAAGGTATACAAGAATACCAAAAATTTTGTTCTCTACTAATTTTACATAATGTCTACCTTGACAAAGTGAAGACAAGGTTGTTGTTATCATGTTTGTCATAGAAAAATCCAGATCCCAGCTGCGCCTCCTTGTCGGTGTCCTTACTGACTATGGTGGACTTAGAAAGTGGAGACTCAAACTGTGGGGAGGAGTAAAACTGCTTACTACTTCCTGGGCACCTGTGAAGTTTATGCACAACTCAGACGAACATCTTTGCTTTTGTGTGCAAAGAATCTAGGAAGAGGACCTCCACACCCTTACTCCAAAGGACGTCATGGCTTTTATATGGAGGTCAACCGTTTCAGGGGGGCACTGAACGAGTGATGATGCAGAGGGGGAAGAACCTGGGGTATGGTAAAAAAGAGCCTAAAGGTGCTACTTGCTAGAAATCAGCCACCCCGCCCAGTAAATTCATTCATTCAAGGAATTTGGATAACTGATAATTCGGTCCCATCACTCCCTTGGACCCATTTGTATGAGTGCCCTTTTCTGGCTCTGATTCGACTGCTCCTACTGTATGGCAGTTTCCTATAACCATTTTAAACAGGGTGTCAAAATCACACTAATCTGTTTTGGTATCCAATGGTTGATTCAAAGATGGTAGTGGAATTTTTCCAGGATGACCAAGCAAATCTCCAGATTTTATGTATTGTATCTGCTGCAGTAGTAAGGCACCAGCTACAGCCTCTCATTACACAATATTACAGTGGAGAGAGACCCAGCATCGCCTCTAAGGCTACTGTAGGACACATTATCATTGCTCATATTTTAAGCAATTTGGAATAACCCCATCATGATTGACAGAAGGTCTTCAATGAGCAAGGACAACAGCAGGGTATTCAATATCCATTACAAAAAGGGATTCATATAGTACCATTAATTACATTCTACTTACTGGTGCAGCAACCATTTTCTTCTTCTTTCTATCCCACACTTTCAATTGCTTACTCAATCTCATATGTTCATTTGAATCGCCCACCAAATCTAATTGAGCTCTCATTGCTTCCTTCTGGAAATTATTTACCGCTAGCCTAGAATGAAATCAGTTTGTTACTGCAGAAAGTTTTACTTACATTAGAAATGTAAAATAAATAAACTGAAAATGGTTAATTTGCTGATAAATTTATTTATTATATATAGTTAGACAAAATACAATAAAATATAATAGACGTATCAGAATTTTAATTATTTATACTTCTAAGAATCAGCATAATGGTTTCACTTTGACCATAATCCGTTTAGTGGAAGGGCACTGATTAGTTGCCCTCAGATGAGTATTTAAAAACATTCATAATCATAACTTCTCAATCAAGAATTTTTTATGTAATCTACATGTTATCCTGGCAATAAAAAGTTTGATGGAAATGAAAGACAATATTAAAAATTCTAAATTTGAATCAAATAAGAGAGAAACAGATGTCACTTTTTTACTTATTGTATGGAACACCACATAATTAAAATTAAATATTTACCCTTGCTCAGTATGCTGATCAGAAGGTGCATAAGGAATATAATTTTCGTCCTTAACTTTCTGTTTCTTGTTTTTCTTATATAAAGTATCCATTTTTCTTTTTTTAGGCAAAACTACGGTAGAAAAGGTGTCTCTTATGTCATCGTTATTACTATCCTGTAATGTAACTTCTTCAGGTTTCGTTATTTCAATTTCAGCTATTTTCCTATCCATTACTTGATGGTGTGCTACTATTTTATCTTTATGAAAGGCGCGTTTTTTCTTCATCGTTACATATTCTTCGGATTTATTTTTTCCGCAAATTTCAAATATTGTCTGAAGAAAAATATAAAAACACACAATTTTACAAAAAATTTTACAATGCTAATTAAACCAACCAGTAGTATTTTACTGAACTGGAACTTTTTAAGTTGGTTATCAATTATGGATATATTTGTTTATTATAAACCAGACAAAAAAAAATAAATTAAAATATTGTATTTGGAGCAAAATTTATTAACTTACCCCTTGTGGCCTATAGTTTTTCATTTTATCCAATAGACTTTCTCTTTCTTGTTCATTGTTTTCACCGATTTCTTTGAAGATAGGGTGAATTGAGCATGACAAAAGGGGTAATTCTTTAATTCTTCTGTTGCTATCAGAAGAAGCATTAGGTCTAGATCTAATATATTGCTGATAACCATTTTCTGATACTTGTCTTGCAGATACCTAAAGTTACAGAATTGACTATAAAATTAGAGCCTTCTATTACAAATACAAGATAGTTGTTCTTACCAAATCAATATTATTTTCATGTAAGGATAATAGAGTGCTTTGTTGCTCTTCAAGAAGAGATTGAGGAATTCTGCCCACAGTTCCATTTTTATTAATAGAAGTTGTAATCAAAAGAGGGCGTCCCAAAAATAAATGTAGATCTAACAAGTAAGCAAATTCGTCTGGAGAAACTAACGAGAAAGCTGTACCACTTCTACCTGCTCTTGCACATCTACCTGTAAAATTAACAATGTGTACATATACACTCCTGGACAAAATTAACGCATAATTGTATTTTTCGCGAAAATTTTTACCATAAATTTTTCAGGTTAATTTAACTGGTCTATAATTATTTGCGAACAATATTTCCCGAAGAAACAAGTTTTTTTGTGGGCGTCCGATAAGGATTTATCAATAATTTTTATTAATTCCTAAAACAGGTACATTTGGTATATTGCAGTGTTCTGCTTATTTTGAATTCTTTGCTCTTTGCATTAAGTTTTTTACTCCAATTGTTTTAGAAACTTTAAAATGAATGTCCAACCTCGCCAAAATCGGAATCTTACCCCCGAAGAGTGCGCCGCAGCTGTTGCTTTAATAGAGGAAGGTTTTTCACAGATGCAAGTGGCAGAACGATTCAATGTGTCACAATTGTCGATCTCTCGAGTGGTAAGGAGATTTGGCGAAACAAGAAGCAACCTAAGCAGGCCAGGCCAGGGTCGTGAACGCATGACAGATCAATACCGTTTTTTACGCCTACAGGCACTAAGACAAAGGTTTGTGACATCTTCTTTGCTTCGTCAAAATTTTTTAACGCGATACCACCAAGAAATTAGCAGTAGGACAATTAGAAGACGCCTCATAGAAGCTGATTTGAGACCTAGAGTGTCTGCAAGAGCACCTCCCTTAACCCCAGCACAACGAAGAGCAAGACTTGAATTCGCTAGACATCTTAGAACCCCATGTCGTCCCTTTTGCCCCCTTCTTGGGTGACAATTTCATTTTTCATGCACGATAATGCACGACCGCACGTAACAAGAGTGGTACAAAACTACCTAGAAGAGGTAGAATTAATACCATGGATTGGCCAGCCAACAGCCCGAACCTCAATCCGATCGAGCCAATATGGGACTTGCTCAAAAAGCGTCTTCGAGCTTTATCAAACCCCCATATCCACCTGAACGAGGTTCCTTTACGTTTGGTGGAAATTTGGCAAAATTTGGAGCAGCAAGAAATACGAAACGTAATTTTAAGCATGCCCAGACGTTACCAGGCTGTAATTAGAGCCAGAGGAGGCGATATCCGTTACTGAAATTATTCTTTGCCCTGTTTTTCTGAATTACTTTTTTCTTTTTTTTTCGGACTTTTGTTTAACACCCTGTAATTTTTAATGTTAGAAATAAATATTTTTTGTTTTCCAATTTATGCTTATTTTTTGCTAGAGCGACTTTTAAAAATTATGCGTTAATTTTGTCCAGTTTATTTATTGCATTGCATTTATACTTTTTACAGCTTTTATTTACATAAGTTTGCCATTATTTTTATTCATTACTGGTATCATAGTTATAGAAAATTATAATAAAAACAATTCAAGATAAAGAATTAAAATTGTGCATAACTTAATTGTACTGCAATTATTAAAAACATAAGTAATATTTTTTATCTTACCTACTCTATGTACAAATAATTTTGATTTGGCTGGAAAATTATAGTTAATAACATTGTCTAACATTGGTATGTCAATACCTCTGGCTGCAACATCTGTAACTATCAGTACTTTTACTTTTCCAAGACTAAATTTTGCAGCATGTATTTTTCTTGCTGATGGATCTAAATCTGAATATATGTAAGTATTACTAATTCCAATTTTATCTAACACCTAAAAAATAATTTAAATATTTTTGTATGTATGTATAAGTATAAAGATATAGTTGTACCATATGTAAATATTCAACATGATGTTTTGTTGCTGCAAATACAACAGTCTGTTGTTTAGAATCTATATAAGATTGAAGAAGAACCAATAAAGCTGCCAATTTTTCTTCTGGTTTAACTGTAAAATACCAACATACTAATTCTTCTGGTAATTTAGACTCAACATCCAATCTAAAATTCATTTTTATTTAAAGTTACTTGGTATTAAGTACATTTTTTTTAAATTACTTGAAATGTGATTTACCTTATTAACACTGGATCACTTAATCCTGCTTTAGCAAATTCTACTAAAACTTTGGGTAAAGTAGCTGAAAACAGAACTGTCTGTCTTGTATCAGGTAATCTTCTGATAATTTCTGTCAATTGATCACCAAGTCCCATTTCAAATAATCTATCAGCTTCATCAAACACAACATACTCTATACTATTTAATTTAAGTTCCATTTCTACACAAACATGTAGAAATCTTCCAGGAGTTGCAACTATGATATCTGGATTCCCATGAATAGCAGAAAATTGATCATCCATAGAGTCTCCACCCAAAATTACAGCTGCTTTTAAATCCATGAATCGACCTAGTTCTTTAATAAATTTTAATGTCTAAAATAATTAAAATATATATTCAACATCTCTGAACATTTTTAGTTAACCTTACTTGTAAAGCCAGTTCTCTAGTAGGTGAAAATACCAAAGCTCTAGCACCAGTTTTTGCTATTCTCATTTTTAATTTTTCAAACAAGGGAATCAAAAATGCAGCAGTCTTTCCACTTCCTGTTCTAGCCATAGCTACAACATCTTTACCTTCCATGATTATAGGAATGGTCTAAAAAGAAAAATAATACAGTAAAACATAATCAAAGTTGTAAAAACATTTACTTTTCTTTGAATGGGTGTTGGTTGCTTATATCCTCGCTTAGTTACTCCTTTAAGGACATTATAATTTAAATGCATTGATTGAAAACCTCCTCCTTTTTTATTTTCCTTTTTTTTAATGATACCATCTTCAGAACCATTAATTTTATTGGTACTGTTTGGATCGGAAAAACCTGGAACATCATTCATTTTTGTATTATTCTTTATTTATCTAGGATAAAGAATGCGACCACTTTGAAAAATGTAGAAAAAAATAATTGTTAGTATTATTTAATGAAATATCCCATTAATAGTTCATACAAAATAAATTAAGTATTTAAACATAACATATAGGTATTTTACATAGATATTATAACCTAAAATGGATGTGCCTTAAAAAGAGATATTATGGGACCATAGCAACCAGACAAAGATAGATAAAGAAGTGTGGCAAAAGGAGCGCGAAAGCATTGTGAGTAGTGGGCTTTGTGCTTTTTAAATTTTTAACGTACTATTCCACTATGTGTTATTCCGTAAATATTACTCAATATTTTCACATCGCGAATACATAGACTTATTAATTATATACGTGTGTATTGAATTAAAAAAGAAAAAATGGTGAAATCATGTTCAGCTTACAACTGCACGACTAGATTTACTAAGGGAACTGATATAAAGTTTCACCAGTAAGTACATAACTGTTTGTAAAATTTGAGAATATATTTTGAAATTGTATTATTTTGATGCCTTATCAAAAATATGTCACCATTTTTAGTTTTCCTAAAGATCCGAATCATCGCAAAAAGTGGATTTTGGCTTTACGAAGAAAAAACTTTAAAGCAAGCGATTCAGCTGTTCTTTGTAGTAAACATTTTCTTCAAAGTGATTACTACCAAACTGTTATGGAAAGCTTTCGATTGAAAAAAGACGCTGTTCCAACTATTTTTGATTTTCCCGTTCATTTAAAGAAAAAGAAAAAGGAAAGAACGCGAAGACCTTTAAGAAGTGTAACCACTAGTGTAAATGGTGGGTAATAGGTGCCTTTTTTTATTTCATTTTCAAATAATTTCTTTTTGCTTTTTACATTAGTAGAAGTATCCCCTAGTTGTAGAGTTATACAGGAAATACCTGCTGAGCCTTAATTCAACTTCGGTTGTACCTGTACCTGATAATATTACATATACAAATGTTGCGTTAGTCATAAATTTAATTATATACAATTACAAACAAAAGTAAAATGTGCCTACTAAAAATCATCAACTTTCCCCAATTTTTCATGTTTCTTACTTATCCAATAATGTCTGCAAGTGCTGATGTTCCAAGATTTATGGTTTTTCTCCTGATGATTCTTGGTAAGTTTGAAGAGGTCTGTAATTTTTAAATTTGATATTTAATAATTAAAATTTTTTTATATTTTGCATTGCTTTGTTTAGTCAAGTTAAAATGTTTATAGTGTTCACTTTTTTTATCAGTATTTTGTTACTTTACTTCCCTCAATATTATATATTTCTTCATTTTTCTTAAGTACTTTACTCTTCTCTTGTGTTTTGATGTATCAATTAGTAATAATGTTGATTTATCATTACAATATATTGTATTTTCTTATGATTTGCTTTGTATAATTAAAATTTTTTTTAAAAAAGTTATTAGAGAACTTAAACAATATTATCATTTTGGCTGCATGTTTTATATTTCTATGCGGTGATCTCTTTGGAGATTTTCATATGTATTAACATAATTTAATGTTGTCTATTTTATGAGTTGTAAGTTGATAATTCACCTACAATAACTATTTTACTGTAGTCTTGATTTTTGTTTCCATCACATTAAGGGTGTGTTCGGGGAGCACGCTTTCGAGCTATGTAGCGCCAAGAGCCATATAACGCAAACGAGGAATAGTACTAGATAGCGCCAAATGGCGCAAATAGCGTGCTCCCCGAACACAGCCTAAGTCTTACTACTGTCTTCCTTTCAATTGACATTGTATTGTATTTTTAGCCTGATGATGGTCCTGTGGACCGAAACTAGTTGCAAGTAACTTTCATTATTAAATTAAAATTGTGGGATCGACTTTGTGTTTTTCTTTGAACCCTTAATTTTTTATAATTTAATTGTGGAATTTCTACATTTATTTATGTTGAGAAAATGCAAAAATAAATATTTACGCTTGGAAAAGTTATTTTAATTCATTTCCAAACCAAACTTCCTAATAACTTTATAGTGGACAAAATTAATTTGAATTTTGTATTTATTTTACATTGCCAACTCGCGTATTTTGCCACCGTTCTATCTCCATCTCTCTCGCACTGCTGGTGCGACACATGGTAGTATACGCTGTGTATTGACAGGGCACATCCATTTTAGGTTATAATATCTATGGTATTGTATTAAGTTAGGTTAGGGTTGTTAATTGTCATTTGTCATGAAACATGTGGTGTTCTTTTTGAACTAAAAATATTTGGTCTACTGTTTGTAGGTCAAATAATACCTTTTTAAAAAATCGTTTTTCATAAATTGGTTTCCATTTTTTCATACTAAAAAATTAAAATTCTGTATTGATAAGGCCAATAAGCTTTACATGTATATTTCTAAGTACATTTCATTTAACTAAACATCTGGCTGAATTCTATTAATAAGCAATTGTAAAAAGAAGAATTTACAAATGTCACTGTCAAACATAGAACTCATTTCCGGATATCGTTAGAAGTTTTGTATCTGTCCACTGTCAAGTCAATCTGTCTTTTTTGGTGGAGGACACGGCGGTGATTACACAGGCCCGTGTCGTGGTGTTAGATTTTTTTAATTAATTTAAAGAAATGGTAAGTTCAAATTAAAAATAATAGCAGTTTATGTTAGATATTTACATTATTTTACGAAGCCTAATATTGTATTTAATATATTTTTTTACAAAAATCAGATGATTATAGATTTACTTTTACATAGTGTTCCAAGTTAAACATGCATGAAAGCATGGATGTGATTGTTTTAATTTTTACATTCAATTATAAAAGTGTGTAATTATACAAAGTTATTTCAGTAATTTAATTTTATGCAATTTTTTAGGCTTTCGTTAAAGTTGTTAAGAACAAACAGTACTTTAAAAGGTACCAAGTAAAATTCAAGAGGCGTAGGCAAGGAAAAACCGATTACTATGCTCGCAAACGTCTTATTGTTCAGGATAAGAACAAGTATAACACTCCCAAGTACCGTCTGATAGTACGCTTTTCTAACCGTAATATTACATGTCAAATAGGATATTCTCGCATTGAAGGAGATAAAATTCTCTGTGCTGCTTACTCCCATGAATTGCCAAGGTAATTTAGCTTTAAAAGTGTAGAGTTTAAGCTTAAATCTATAGTTTCGGACATTAATTAAGATATATCTCTAAGGTATGGAATTAAAACTGGGCTTACGAACTATGCCGCTGCTTATGCAACTGGTTTGTTATTAGCAAGACGTCTTTTAAAAAAATTGGGTCTAGACAATTTGTATGGTGGTAATACAGAAGTTAATGGTGATGAATATAATGTTGAAAATGCAGACAGTGGACCAGGAGCATTCAGGTATGTTAAAATAAATTGTGTTTTTCTTTATACGTATTTGAAAGGGTAAGTTTTTGCTTTTAGGTACAGTTTTATTCAATTTTTTTAAACTCTAGGGCAACGGCCCACCTCAGTTGGTAAATACCGGATCCCGTAAGATCTCCGAAGTCAAACTACTGAGGGCGCGGTCAGATCTTGGATGGTTGACCGCTTGGGTAAACCGCGTGCTGTTGCCTAAGTAATGAGTCAACTTTCAAGTCTGGCATCGTATTGAAAATTTATATTTGCGATGACATAAAACATTTTTTGAAGCTGAATTTTTCTTACAAAGTAAGTTGTTAGTAATCAATTAAGACACTTTATTAACAATTAATATTGCCAAAATTAAACCAGATTTATATCTTGTGAACCCACTTTATTTACTGCAGTAGACCAGTGTATGTACTATTATCCATTCTTTAAAAAAAGATAATATATTAATTTATTTTGTAAGAGACTTGAGACACCCATGTCTCTTCATAACCATTTCCCTTGCCAAAATTTCCTATATTTTCTTTTCTGTCTCAACAAATTACTTTATAGTTTTTTTTGACAAGTCTGTTTAAATTAAAATGATGAACATAAAATGCACGCACGCTTCAGTTTTGTTTAAGTTTTTCCAAACATGAAAAGAATTTATTTGTGTGCAGTAATGGCGACGTTTGCCATAAAATCGAATTAAAAACTCAAGTATGTTATGGTCAAAACACCACAAATTTTGTAGTGTTGCAATGTTTTGATCTATTAAATATTTTTAATTCCCTTCTAAATGAAGCCTGTCTCTTTTGTTGCATCAGCACATCCACTTCTTTTAACATTGCCAATAGACTCTCATGTGCTTTGTCTTTCTTAAGTTTTTATTTATCTGGCGAAGATTCGTTGAGAAATATGGAATTCCCAGAAAGAATATGTTTAATGATGACATTTTGACACATGCGCGTCATCTGATTTGGTGATTGAGACTTGCTGAAGGTTTCTCTGCATGTTTTATGTTAGAGTAAGTGCCTTTGCTTTGTTTCGAAATCCAAACATTTTTGATTATAAAGTGTCTCTGATTTATACCTTATTTTACAGTATTTTGTATTATTCAGAAACATAATATTAACATATAGGTGTTTTAAATAGATGTTATTTGGACACTGGTTTGAACCGAACAAGCACCGGCGCTCGCGTCTTTGGAGCCATGAAAGGAGCTGTAGATGGTGGTCTAAACATTCCTCATTCTACAAAGCGTTTCCCGGGTTTTGACAGCGAATCGAAAAGTTTCAATGCTGAAGTTCATCGTAACCACATTTTTGGTATCCATGTTGCTGATTACATGAGATCTTTGGAAGAGGAAGACCCTGAGGCTTTCAAAAGACAATTCAGTCAATACATCAAATTAGGAATTAATGCTGATCAGGTAAAAATATTAAAAATTTGAAGTCAATTTTTATTTTTTTTTATGTTTCATGGTAAATTTGCTTGTTTCCAACAATTTTTCTATGGTAAAAATAACAGTTATTAGGTAAAATGTAAAATTGATACGTCCAATTTTAAATTACTGCAGTTTGTAGACTTTGGACTGTCGTGTCGCAATTGGACTACAGAAAGTCATGTTTTGTTCTTAATTTTGACTACATAATGTTAATATTAATGTAAAACATGAAACATAATAATTGTTGTCCTAAATTGGGTAACTACTCTGTTGATAAAAGTAATGAGAAAGGGTCAATGATATACAAAATGGTACTTATTCATTAAAATTTATTTTATCATCGTCAAAGTATGATTCTACGGAAATTACACATTTCCGTATTTTTCAACAGTTTTTCCGGAATTGTGTGCAGTTCTTGTGGCGAATTCATCTGTCTTGTAACAAATGAAAGTGGTGCCACAAAGTGGTTATTTGAGTTTAGGAAAAAGAAAAAAGGTAGAGCTAGTTTTGCCTATCAATAGTTTTTTAAAAACAATCGATATATCAATAATCATCGATAGTTTTGTCAGAGAAAAAATGGCCATGGGTGCAATTGGAACTGCAAAAACGAGGGAAAGAAGTAAACAAATGACTTTTGACAAGAATTAAAGTTGACGAATGACATATGTCACACCGCAGTCACCGCACGACTCTTCTTCTCTTTTTCAGATCTTTGCTTAGCACAGTCATTGATGTCGAGGCTTGCATCAATGCATCACTATATAAATTTAATAATTCTACATTCATTTAGCAAATTCGTAGAAAAAAAAGAGAAGAAACTTACACAACTATGGTATAGGTAGAGCGTGTCACGCTTAAATAGTTTAAAATGGCACCTTGTTCTTCAAAACACAACCTAAACATGTGATAAAGAACTTCAGCTGCAGACATTGAGGGTCTACCAGAGTAATCAAACAAAAAAAATTAAAAACTATGTACCAATCATCCATTCCCGTTACTTTTTTAATTAAATGTATGTTTGGGAAAATGGCGAATATTGACCTTAAGACAATTTTATCAAACTTTCTTAATTTTGTAACTTGATTGTTCTCTACTTAAGTCAATTTTTTTATTTAGTTGGAAACCATCTACAAGAATGCCCATGCTGCAATTCGTGCTAATCCAGAAGCTGAAAAGAAGGCAGAAAAAGCACCTCCTACCACCACCAAGAGATGGAACCGCAGGAAGCTTACTTTGGCCGAACGCAAAGACCGTGTTGCACAGAAGAAGAAATCTTTCTTGGCAAAACTTCAAGAACAAGAAGCTTAAGCTTATTTTTTGCATTAAGAATGGATGTTGTGTAATAAATACACATAAAAATATTTTCGTCAAAATTATTTACATCCTTTCCTTTGTATTCCTCTTTAAAATATCCATAAAACTCTAGAAAAACAATGCTACAAAGCTGTTCTCACTAAACCTAAAAAAATCAGGCAACCTGCCATTTTACTGTGTTTATACATTACTATATTCTATAAAGCTCAAGTCACGAATACATATAACAAGGATGTGAAACTCCTATGCCGAGCTATAAGCGCCCGTGGCTGAATTTACGGCTCCTATCTGGGCGGAGTCTAGTCCACGGTCGTTGCGTACTTTGTACTGCGCATCAGTTCGAACATCATACGATCATAACTATTCGAAAACACATGTGGTTGGTTATCTCGCACAAAGAAAAAGACAACCTGTTGCGCAGTACGGAGTACGCAACGACCGAGAATTTAACCCTGCCCAGATAGGCGCCTTTTCTCCTGCTACCCTCTCCACTCGAGTTTCACATCCTTGTTATATGTATTCGTGACATGAGCTTTATATTTTCTCGGTCTTATCTGTCAATTGGATTGATTCACTTTGTCATTTGCCACTTCTGTCGTATTCACAGAACGCAAAAAGTATATATAAAACAAAATGTAACAACCTTAGAACATAAAATAGTAGTAACACATTTCATATGGCTTTCTGTTATGACACAATAGCCATATGAAATAAGTTGTTTAGCCACAAATGTCATTGTCAATAATCTTGTCATTAGATACTTCACTCATGTTGCCAACCATTTAAAACAAAATTTGTGTGCATAAAAGTCACGCAATTTTGGGGGTTTTCAAAGCTCGGTTTGGGGGAATTTCAATGATGCGGTCTGGCAACACTGGTCGAACATTCTTCTCTTCGCATTCTTCTCTGTGTTTTGGTGTAAACAATGTCTGAGATGATGATGATAATATTTTAATAAACTTTTATACAAGGATATAAAGACTAAAAGGAAATATGGGAAAAAGATTATTTGTTACAGTTGGAACAACAAAGTTTCCCAAACTTGTAGACACTATTATTACCGATAATATTCTTCGAATACTTAAGTCTTTAGGTTATGAATTTATACAAATTCAAACAGGAAGAGATCTTTATAAACTTCCAAATTCTATTTGTTCCGATTATGTTACTAAAGAAGGTGATTCCACTGTATTAAACATTAATGGACTCACCATAAAATATGATTCCTATTTTGAAAATTTTCATCAAGAAATTCTAAAAAGTGATATGGTAATAAGTCATGCTGGTGCAGGTACTTGTTTGGAAGTACTTAAAGCTAAAAAGCCATTATTAGTGGTTATTAATGAAGATTTAATGGATAATCATCAAATAGAGCTTGCTGAAGAACTACAAAATAATGGTTACTTGTTTTATAGTACATGCAATTCTCTAGATAAAGTTTTGGAATATGATTTCTCTGCATTAGTAACATATCCTAATCCACAAACATTAGCATTTTCTCAATATTTAGATAAAAGTCTGGGATTTGTTTGATAAATGTTTTTAAAATAATTTGATGTCTATATTATAATAATCCATATGGTATTTGTGTACAAACTTTTTATTAAATTTATATTGTTAATTTGTGTCATTAAATGTTATATTTAAACATGTTTTAAATATTTGTTTAATTGAATTTTTTACCTAACATCACTATTTTAAAGAATCATCAAATTTATTTAAAATATCTATAATTTAAATTGTTTTGTAAACAAAAAGTATAAGGCTATAAATGTGCATATTTTTTTAAAAGTAGGGAATGAAAATAGGTATTAAATTATATAGAAAAAGTAGTTTTTGATAATTTTATTTTGTTACATACAATATAAAAAAAACAAAAAAATAAATATATTACACTAACTTTTTAGCTTCAAAGAATGTCTTTAGATGTCTCATTTGCCAAGTTCCCATAACCAAAAGTACTGCAGTCTGAGTAATTGACCACCATAAAACTCTTGAGTTTGTACTTTCACTAGTTTGTCTAAATCTCTCTTCTCGATACTAAAATGTACACAATTAAGTATATTCACAAAAATCACTTGTTAATTTTTAAATAAAATGCTAAGTAAATGTTACACAATAAGAAATCCTTGTATAAAACACCATGTAAATACAACATTGAATTCTTACCCTCTGGTAATTTTGTTCCTTTGTTATTTGCTCAACTTGATCAATCAATTGTCTAACCCTTAATTGCAGCTCTGACAGTTTTTCCCGTTGTACAATTTCACCATAGTTTATAGCATGTTCACCTACTTGTATATCCAAGTGTACCCTTAACTGTGATCCACTAAACCATGCTGAACTATTGGAGAACATACATATTACGTGTTCTCCAGGTAAATGAGAAGTAAAGGATATTTTTCCTTCAGCACTATATACTCTAGATAAGATTATTTTATCATCGGGATCCCTAACTTCTACGTGCATTCCAATTCCCGTTGACGATGGCATGAACCCACCACTTCTTGGATCATATAGTTCAACTTTATAATTTACTGCAATCAAATATAATTTATAAGTTAACTATTAATTTTAAAAGTGTAAATACATCAGAGAATTTATAAATTACAAAGATATAAGGCAGTAAAGTTTGATTAAATATTTGTCACACATACCAATAACATTTGTTTCATCGGGGATTTCTTCTATAAAACATTTTCTTTCAGTTTCACCTATATGAAAGTACAAAGCTGATGATATTTCGATTAGTATAAAAAATATAATTAAAGCAAAGTATGCACAGTTTTTAATCATTTTTAAAAAATTATTCGACCTCTAAAAATTACACGTCATCTATCAACTTTCTTTTAAATATGTATCTTCTTTTTTAGCTTAGGCCAATATTACATACAATTATTCAAAAGTAGAGACCTATCGGAATCTACATAAATGTCAACTAATTTATTGAGAATGATTTGTTAACTATTTTCAGGATTACATGAATTACGATTAAAAATGCGGTATGATAAAATAAAATGAATTATATTGAGAACTTTTATTTATCTATCGTATCTTCTTCTTTTTTATTTTCTGTCATTTTGTCATGATCATGATTCTAGATTAAATATATTCGACTTCGATGTTCGTGAATTATATAAACTTTTTTTTTCTGTTACCTTTAGCAACATTTTTTTTAATTATTTTTATAAAAGTTAAGTAACATTGTTATGATCAATAACATCATCACAGAACAAAAAATAAGCAATTTAACATGATACAAAGATTTAATAAGCATGCGCTACCAGCTACAAAACAAAAAAATGACTTGTCAAAAATCGTTAAGTAGAGATGTTTGTGTAGTATCTAGTGAAGTTATTGGATTTTATCTTTTGTAAATCTAAGAACTAATTAATTTTGTAGAATAAAAGTGTTTTATTATTAACAAACATTGATCCGATGACTCCAATGAAAGAGGCGTCGCCACCGGTATCGGCGATGGCCACCCCTACAAATAGTAGTGGAAACCTTGTAGACGAATTTGAAGAAGCATTTCAGGTAATTTACTACTCCACTATATTTTAACGATTAAGTTTTTCTTATTCGAATTCGTTTTCAAATGTATTACACAATTTATGTGGTAGAAATTAATGTAAAATATATTTTTAAGTTTACTGCTTACAAGGTTTTAATAGAAAACTACAGTTGTTTGAGTACCTTGAGTAACATAGAGAAAAAAGTAACAGTTATGCAATGTTTTCTTTATCTCCATAACTTGGCAGTAGCTTAGCAAAACATCCAAATTAAAAAGAAACAACAGAAAATGACCAAACTGTGCTTGGTTAGTAGATAAAGGTGGCAAATTTTTGTGAGAAGAGATTTCAACTTTTCCAAAGTTGTTTTGCTTCATTACTTCATTAAAACAACACATCAAGTTAGATATATTCAGTCTTAAAAGGTTTTGCTTTTTCCTCAACTCCTATTTTACTTTTTCTTATAACTGTCACACTTATTTCTGGGTATAAAATATTAGAAACAATAATACAAAGTAGTGGGATATTTTTTTTCATGAAAATTTTGTTTTATTACAATTTAAATCCACACCAAAAATAACTGTAGATTTTTAAAATGTATTACACAACATAATAGAATTAATTTTTCTAGCATTGCTTGAATGTCCTTACAAAAGAAGAAGCACTGCCTACTTCTGACAAAGATGAAATAAAAGTAGAAGTAGAACAGACTACACTTAGATTTATAGATTTAGCAAGGCAAATGGAAGCATTCTTTCTACAGAAACGATTTCTTTTATCTGCCTTGAAACCAGAAATGAATGTTAAAGAAGACATTAGTGAACTTAGACTTGAACTAGCTAGAAAAGAAGAATTACTAAAGAGACATTATGAAAAAATTGCTATTTGGCAGAATTTGTTGGCAGACATTCAAAGCTACTCTAAAAGTCCTGCACAAGGTTCAGGAACACCAGGTAAATAATTTCAATGTTAGATGTTTTCTTAATGTCAATATCATAGAAAATAATAATAGTGTAGTGGTAAAGAGGTTTCATGATTTTTTGTTTTGTTGATTAAATTCTACATTACCACTGATCTATGATTCTTTATATATCAATTTAATATTATATTTTTATTGATGCTCTATTTTTATATTTGAAATCAATATATCCTGAGATTAGCACACATTTTCAGCTTTATACTGTCATTATGAAATATTTTATTTATATTCTTATATATATTTTTATACATTTATTTCAGGAGCAGGCTCCATTCCACCTTCACCACTTCCTAGTATACCTGGAAATCAGACACCAAATCAGATAGTTTCAAATATTCCAGCTACTATGCAGCAGCAAATGCAACAACAACAACAGTTGCAACAGCAACAACAACAGCTACAAATGCAACAACAAATGCAACAGATGCAACAACAGCAGTTGCAACAAATGCAGGTAGATCGGCGTTAACTTTTTGAGTTTTTATAATTTCTTTACCAAAATGTTTTTTTTCATAAGGTAGTTTTATATATATATTTTTTTTGTAAATATCCATTAGAATTTATTGTGATTGTGAAAATGGATCTCTATATTTTTTAGTTTGTTTTTTGGTACAGTTTTATTGTCAAAAAGTATACCACAAAGTTAACAAAACTACAAGCTGCTGTAATAAATTGAATGATTAAAATTCTTGTTCAGCTCTCTATGAAATATTAATTTTCACTTTCATTTATAGAGAAAATAAAATCAAGTTTCTGAATGAATGCTCTAGTGCAAACTTAATTTTGTTTGTCGGTGACAACTTTAAACTATGTTTAAATATAGTATATTATTTTGTGTAATATCTGATGTAATCAAAGATATTGGTTTAATTTGCTGTTGATATATTTTTTTAACTACAAAAATTACAAAATGGTTGTGTCTATTTATTAAAATGTTACTATTGAATTTGTATACTACAGTGAATAGTGTATCTATTCTTAAATTAATTAAAATTGATAATGTCCCTAAAAGTAAAAAAAAATAAATGATCTAGTTTATTGTTTCTTAATCTATTTATAGCGAACTTTGGTATACATTTATTTAAAAGTGCTTTTTGTTGTGTATTTTTTGACAAAACTTGAGAGAAGAACACACTGCTACTCTGTCATTATTGTATATTTTTGTATACTAACTCTCAGGGTTTTTTAGAAAGTGGCAATATAGTTTATTATATTTTCATTTTTTTTATAACGATCAAATAAATGTGATATGTACGAGGTAGCTTGAAAAAGTTGTACTAAATGTATACAGATGTCTCCTTGCTCAGATGTGCCTTCATTAGATAGTTTATTTTTTAGTTCTTGACTTGATTCAGTTAGGCCAGTTTCTTGAATTTCGTACTATTTTTACAAAAGAGCACCTACTTTTTAAATTAATTAACAGTTAATAATAACAGATAATTATAATAAATATATCGAGTGTTTCTTGACATTCTGCCATTTACAACAACACTTTAACCAAAATTTGGTCCTTGTATTATCAATGTGGAAACATATTTGGGTGTTTTAGTGACATAAACTTATCTATTAATTGGGATGCTTTGTTTGTTTGCTGTTTGTAAATATGAAATGAAAGTTTTCACTAACTTGTTGCTTGTTCAGTAGCATTGCTTATAACCAAGAAAAAAACTTATTTCAAAGGGGAAGGTATTCAGTTTTTGCCATAAATCATTCAATTTTGTACATTAATAATTCTTTTTAACGTTCAGTACTTATCTGTACTCTAAAAATATTTGTCAGGCCCACCCTGGAACATTATTGTTGTTATCAAACAATTTTTATCTACTTCTATTGCCTTCTCATCTTTTTTATTTTTTAATGCAATGATCGTCCTACAACACTTTTCCTTCATTACTTCCATTGCATAATTAAGATTTTCCACTTCATGTTAGTCATTCTAATTTTGTAATTTCATGTTGGTGTTGCATCATAAATCTCTGTTTTCATCTAAAAGCTATTACATCACACAACCCACTATACCTACATTTATTTTATATTTTGGCTCGAAATTAACGCTAGAAGGGATGTTTTTGTAAATGTACCTGCTTTTGTTATTCTGGATGTTTATTTATGTCTAATCCAGCAGTGATTTGAGATATCCTTTATTTTTGAGAGTACATTTAAAGTTATTTGTAAAAACTAACTTAAATAATTCGGTCTTACAACCTTTAAACATGAATCCAGGTTTTAGGTTGCAGATCAATCTAAACACTACAAAAAATTAATTTGAAATTTGTTTCATACCCTTAACATAATTTGTTTTTAGAATGGGGAACAAAAAGTATTTAATAAAATGGCAGATAGGTAAACGAGAAACATCTATTTAGTTATTATAAAGTTTAGCAATGGGTGAATCGTCCCCTGCATAACTGAACCTATTGAAAACAAATTTATTAGTTATATTGATTAACGATTGAATATTTTTACCAAAAAATATTTTTGAAATAATCAATTTATCTCCGTATTTGACTCCTCAAATTCAGAAACTAGCCTAAACAAAAAGATTATAATTATCTTTGAAGAAATGTTGTCAATCTATTAAATCGTCTTTTTTTCTTTGTTTTGCCTACTTGTTCTCGTAGGAGGGCAATGTAAAATTAAATTTAATGTGTAAGGTGTGAAGAATAATAAACTTTTCCAAAATTTTCTTTGTTTTATTTTGTCTTTGCTGCTCACTGTCTAAAAACCAGAGGGTTGGTATTTACAAAAATGTATTTGATTATTTTGTTTTGTGAACATGTACGTTCAAAACATATTCTATTTTTTATATTAATTATGTGCTTTCGAAATAGTAGGTACCCATTAAAACCCTCTGGGCTATATATAGGGTAGTTGCCGTAGATTCATTAATCAATAACATTATTTGCATTTTAACGACATATTGGACATCTAGTTGTAATGTACTGATCTTATCATGCAATTTTAGTTGAATAAATTGAAATGCTTACATTTGAACTATAAAAACAATAACAATTGGGTAGACAAGTCTTTGTTCTAACTAAGAAAAAAGCGCTTTTTGGCAAAATTACATTTTATTGTTTACAGGGAAACAGGAATCCTTGAATTTTTGGATACTATTTGTCTTCAGCCTCAAAATAGTTCTCTGTTTCTATGATTACTTCTTCATTGGCCCTAAATTTCTTTCCAGAGAGCATCTTGAGGTCTGCTAATAGAAAATAGTAGCTGGGGGCCAGATCTGGAGAATACATTGGATGGGGAAGTAATTCAAAACCCAATTCATGCAATTTCTCCATCGTTTTCATTGATTTGTGACATGGTGCATTGTCTTGGTGGAAGTGGTTTTTTTTCTTCTTCACATGGGACCGATTCAGTACGATTTCATTCTTCAATCGGTCAATTAATAATAACAATAATAGCCGCTGTTGATTGGATTTCCTTTTTCCAAATAGTCAATGAACAATATGATTCAACAAACGAAATCCTTTTTATTTTGACATTACCAAAATTAGCTTCAATCAAAGACTACATCTCAAACTATTGGTCCGACAGCTGTCAAATTTGAAGGTTGGTAGTAGTTGAAAATCATATGGGTTAATTCTAGCGGCGCCATCTATGTAACAGGACAAATACTTATCTATCCAATTAATACACATATATTGATAAAAAAACCTCAGCTAGCCAATTATTTTTTTATAATAAGGGTTTTGGGTTCCAGAAGTAAAATATTAATTTATTCACCTTATCCAACATTAACCATACTGTCCTTCCACTTTCCTTGTTGTTCTTATTCCTTCAAACCTTCCTCCAATATCATGCCAAAGTGCTCTTTTAACAAGAACAGCGCATTGCTTTCTCTTTTGAACTCCGCTCATTTTAAGCAGCCTGACAATAGCTATTTTTTTCTTGTAATGATTTCTTTCCTCTTGAACTTCACATTTCCTCTCATGTCTGGTTCTTTTTAACAGATAAATTCGTATTGTATATATTATATAACTGATACTTGATTCAACATTTTAATCCTACCATTAAATTGAATTTTTTCTCCACATCCATTGCAACTTGGTCTTACAATCGTTTTCTAATCTTATGATGCCTCCTAGTATTCATGTATTTTGTGAAACATCTGCTTATACTTTATTTATTTCTTGTTTTTCTCTAATTTTATCAATCTGTCCATTCCAAAGTGTACCTTCCTTTTCAGTTTGTTCACTTAAATTTCTCCTACTTAAAGTTCTTTTTTATTTTAAATTATTTTTTAGTTATTTTGTGATTTCCTATATCTTCAAATCTTTGTATTGTCTTTTTGTATGTTCTGTAGTTGTTGTTATACTTTGTTCTATCTCTCAATCTTCATTTCCATTGCTTCTTCTTCAATTTTGATGTTTTTCATTTTGTTTGTTGTCTCCTTTACTTCTTGAAACTTTTTATCTTTTGATTATGTATTTTCTAATTTTATTTGTTTTGTCAATAAATTCTGGCACTTCCATAGTTTGCATTGCAAAATTCTCTCTATTCATAAATGAGAGGTAATATCACCCTGTTAGGGTCGATATTATGGGTTTTGCTTATTGTTATCCACCGATAAAAACGGCGCTGGAGACGTGAAGGTGGGATAAACTTATTGTTAATACTCTTTTAAGAAATTTTAATTAATGTGAAATGAACCTAACCTCAAGTTATTTCATTAGAAACTTTGATAGATGAGTATCTTATCGAATACTTATAAATAAACGGATAAAGTATTTCTTTATATTTTTAGATTAGAAGTATACGATCATAATAATAGTTTTATTATGAAAACATTTTAATATAAAAAACAAGTTGACAGGTCTACTTTGACAACAGCGCCACCAGGTGGCGCTACCTGCCAAATAATCCTGCCATTGCATTTAGAGTTATTAAATTCTACATATTTCTAAATATTTATTTTGTAATATTTAGTTAAATTGACCTTATTTATCTTATTATTAATTGACCTACATAGTTCTAGGTTGTTATGTTCTTTATATATTTTAACCACCACTTTTTGAGACAAATTTTGAGAAAATACTCTACTAATATTTAGGTATACACTTTTACCTCTAAATTTTGTCTAACTATCTATCCCTTTTGTTTTCATTACAGAAAAAAAAGTTATTCAAATTTAAAGACCACTATTAAAATTAAAAATGTTCTGGAGATTTGCACCAAATTTTACAAAAATTATTGTACAAAAAAAACAAAGTTTTCACTATGTTTTCCAGTCTGGAAAACTCAAAAATTACATTATTTAAAAAAAAAGTTTAATATAATATCCCGGGAAAATCAATTTTCAATAATTTTTCAGGAAAATTATAGTGAAGGAAATTTTCAAAAAACTGAGTTAAATTTTGATTAATTATACCCAAAAACTCCATTGTATAAATTTTCATAAGAATCAAAGAATAAAAATAAATTCAATTTTCATTTTGAGGGGAAAAACATTATTTTTGATTTGTGGGAAAATTTGCACAAAAGGGATTTTTGATATGGTGATTTAAAAAAAAAGTCAATTACGTCCTAAACAAATGTCTTGGCGGTAATTTCGAGGTAAGTTTTCCGGAAAATAGATTTTTCCGGGTTATTTATAACATTTAAGCTTTTATCTTTGTAAATTAATACTTATTAAATGAAGAGGCCAGGAAATTCGAATCACCTTTGTTATATTTTCCTTCAATTTTCATATCTATCCAAGTCTACATTGAGATTCACAAGACTTTTTGCTTCCTCTGCTTTCATGAGCAGTGATCAAGTTAGGTGTCTTCTAATTATTATCAGTACATTTATTCTTGTAACATGATTCACGCTTAACATGGACAAGTTGAAATCCTTAATTGGTTGTATTATAAGATCACAAAAATCTGTTTCATCTATTCCAAAAGCTTGTGAAATAATTAAAAACACTAGATGTCATTTTTAATTTCAGACTTTATACTGGCGAATATGTTCAATGACACTCATATAGATATTTAATAATATAAATTAAATTATTTAAATTTAGGTAGGTCCAGGATTAAGCGGAGGGGGAGTTGGTCCTGGGATGCTATCTCCCCAACAAGCACTTTTTATGCAACAACAAAGTATGGCTTCATCTAGAGGACCTTTTGGTCAACAAACTCCTGGTGGAGTATTACAAGGACCGTTAGCATATCTGGAAAAAACCACAAGTAATATAGGTAAGTACTACTAATATTGATTATTGATTTATAGGTAAATGCATTAGTTCCTAACCTCTTGTAGATGATTTTGGTTATTAGCTGAAGAAAAAATATTTTAAAATAAATAAAATATATAAAAAGGTCATAAAGGTGTTATGTCAAAATTGCAACATAACCAAGAAATGCAAAACTGATAATACATATTTTAAAAAATAGTGAAAAACATAATTCATTAATATTAATGATATGCTTGAAGCTGTGATCGACTTTTGACAATCATCACATTCAATAATTTCTATATTTCTCACAATGACAGCTTTTTCATTTCCTCTTATCCTTTTATAACCTCACAACAACAATTGTTTATGTTCTCTGACTAGTTTTGTACCATCATTACCTTTAAACTTGCTTATTTGTAAGAAAGTACAAAGTAGATATTTGCCATGTTGACGTCAATGACTGAGGGCCGGTTTGTCAATAGCAACATATCTGTCAGTTAATGTTTAACTACCAATTATTTTGGAAAGGTCAGTTTATCAACAACAGGTTAACTTTATCCGACAGTTAATATGTCAAATATTTATCTGTAACTTTCAACTGGCGGTTAGGTCGATATCTGTATCTGGAGGTTAAGGTCTATTATATAACCTCACTTTATGCAGAAGAGTTGGTTTGTTTTGATTCCGAAGTTTTTTGGTGTGTTTAATTTAATTGGGTTTGATCAAAGTGAAAAATAGAAAGTACTATTACGACCAATAAGAGAGGATGCAATTTCACAGCAGATGAGAGAAATTTGCTTTTAAAAATTGCAGATTAACATAAAGATGTCATCGAGAATAAAAAAAACGGATGGGGCAATCTGGAAATCGAAAATCACCTACCTATCAGTACAAAGCTCAAGTGAATCCTCAATGAGTTCTAATATCGACAGAACAGCCTCTTTTGTCATCCTAAATCTTGCATGAAAATCCTGGTCATCACACTTTTCGAAGTTGTCTACTCTTTCCCTAACTATATACGGCTTTCTTTCGTACTCAAGAACTTGCTCAATGTCCTCGTCGCTATCCAGAATATAATTATCCAAAAAATGCATATTCATCAACAATCAAAAGTAAAAACACAAACTTTTGCATAAACCAAAACAATCAACAATAACCTAACAAAATGGTCGTGACATCTCAATTAATTTGACATAACCTTGTTCTTGTAACAACCAATGAGATTGCTTACATTCATCCATCAGCATTGCCAACTTTCATTTTTTATCAGTTAACTAACTAGAGGATAAAAACTGGTTGATAAACCGCTTCTGAAGAAACTGGAACTTTATCTGCTAGTTAGTTTTATCTGACGGATACCTAACTGATGGATAATATTGGCAATTGATAAACCGGCCCTAAGAGTTGGGACTTAACATTTAAAAATTCAGTAACAGCACTCATCTCACTCAGAGTCTTTCATACATTTTGGATCTTTTAGTATACCACACGTGTACTCTTCCAGTTCTGGTTAGAACTCTCTTTTATTATTATTATTATCTTAAGGTGCTCAAAAAAATTAAGATTTTAATGGTTGACTTTTTATATTGTTTATTATATCTTATACATATTAATTTAGCTTCTTTCCTCTTTTAACACAATTTTTGTTGTCCGAATTACAAACCCATCGCAACTTACCTACATTTTTACCCTTCCTGCAACTGTTTCCTCGGTTTACACTAAAAAAACAATAACAGTGTTACATTCACAAAATTTTTATTAGTGTACGATTCTGAATTTGTGTTGAACAATTTTACTTTTTAAGGAAAATCTGATTTCGCAGGTATAACAGACGGTAGAAGGTGACGCGGGCGCGGGAGGGGGCGAGGAAGAGGCAGGGGTAGAGGCAGAGGGCGTGGCCGCGGTGGTGGAACATTGCCCGATTATGTCTCCCCCTAATACCCCCTCCCCGACCGAGCGTCAATGCTATCTTCGCTCGGCGATGATGCCGTCACCACTTTCAATTCTATGATATTGGAGGAAGAAATATTGGCGGCAACTATGGGAGAAGCGTTGTTCTCCGAAATGTATGTTTAAAAGCTCATATTATACAGTTAAGATTAGCAAAAACTTTGTGTAACAAACTTGACGATTACAGGGTGTTAAATTACATTAGCTTTATATATATAGTTCGACTTATAACAAATGTGAGGTTGTAATAGTTTACTTTTTATATCAACGACCAGTTTTGCGAATTGTTGATATAAATTCAATCCAGACCTTAGAACATAAAATAGTAAGGAAGTATTGTTCGTTCAAGGACAGGTGACCTGGATGGTTATCCAAGATGGCTACCGGAAGTTACTTTTTAACAGTGGCGTCCTATATATTTTTATTTGTAGAAAAATAATGTCCTTATTGAAACATACCTATTATTATTCAGTATGAACACTAATCATTATATATTAAAATAATATTTTAATAAGGAAAGTAGAGGAAAAAAAATAGTATAACATTGCCTAAAATGGGGGTACTAGATTTAAGGAAATAAAAGCAGTTATATACTACACAATTTTTATTAAAATTTTTCATTCTACCACTATTGGCCCTTAAATTGAATTTTGTGTAAACATGTCTACATTATTTATTTTACTTTTACAATATATAATAATTTTTTTTTAAATATACTTCACAGATGCTTTTTATAAGTTGTTTCCTATGAGGACTTTCAGAAGTAGATGGTAGACTTTCAGGAACAGGAACTGGTGAAATAGTTTCACTGCTAGTAGTTATTATCTCTACAGCATAAGGGTAGTTAGTACTTACCTGCATAGAAAAGGTATATATTAGTGAAATATATGTTTAAGTAAAATATCTGTAAATAGATTTGAGAAAAAATATAGATTTGGTCAATGTTATTAAAGCAATTTGTGGATGTAATAATTACTTACATATTTCATTCTTGCGATTTTAATTGTAGGTATAGCATTTGGTACTAGTAAAACAATTACTGAAGAAATTCTATCAAATGATTGTTCTGTAAAATGTTGTGAGCCTAAAAAGCTATTCTTGCCTGGACTCCAGTTATCTTTATCCACAATATTTAACCATTTCCGTCTATATTTTCATCCCGTGGGAAACTGTGAATGTAATAATGTGTTAATTAATACACAAATACATTTATTGTACAACTTTGCTTTAGAATACTCCATAGACATAAAAATAATTGACATATATACAGTTATGAGATTAACCAAAAAATTGTAAATTAATGATAATTAAAATAAAATATCCTCTTTCCATTATTGATACGCCTATGTCAATTTAAGTAGATAGGTTAGGGATCAATACAAAGTATTAATTTAATTTAAACATAAAAATATAATTTACGTATATATATAATGTATAATTATTATAATAATAGCCACTTACCAATAAATAATTAATCCAAATTTTTAACAGAAAACTAAATTTTTATAACTTGTAAACAAAGTATGAGTCATAAATGGTTATTCCAATATGGCCGACTTCCGTCGCCAGATTTTAACATTGTAGATATAACACAAACTCCTTCCTTACTATTTTATGTTCTAAGATCCAGACATAGTATAAGGTTGCTTGAGGTTTCGTCGATGTGATTGCAATAATTACTAATTCACTCACGCACGGAATACTGTTAATTTTTTCCTAAAAGTGCCATATCGCACCGGTAGTACATCAGAATTACATACATAATTATTTTTGTATAGCATTTGAAATAAAAGTAATGTAATGTCTAACTTGAAATTCAAAACGTAACAATACCTAACTTTTAGAAAAAAATGCTTTCAGATCATGGAATGTATCAAACTTTTCATTGTCCTCATTATAATGTCTTTGTTTTAATGACGTTATATGTCATAAAAGTACATCTGTCTAGTAAAAAGTTAGTAGGTACATTTTTCATTTCAATTCAGCACATTCTGTTTGTTGCTCCGGCAACGCTGCACTCCTCAACTACTAAGAAACTCTGTGGTTGGCATTATTTGTCAAACAATTTATGTGGGAAAATTCAAAAATTATTTCAATTGAATATTCTTCAAATAAAAAAAATCGAAAGAAATAAATGGTTATTTTACCTATCACAGTTCAATAAATATTAAATACTTACTTTTTTGTCCTAGGCAAGAAAGTGAGAGCTTTTAGTAGAGTTGATTCCAAAATTATAGCGACAGCTCAAGTAAAATTCGGTAATGTGGGGGTATTCGCCGACGATCTCCGATCGGCTCAGCCGCAGCGCAGTCGGAGAATTCTAGTAGAACAATTGCTAAGCGGATTCCGTGTGCGGTGTTTTCTTAGTCCCAGCGGCAGCTGGGCCACTGGAATCTATTTCTCGAACTGGGTAATCGCTAGCGTTCGAGTCGACGGTAAAGATAGGTGGGAAAACCGTAGCTGTCGCGATAATTTTGGAATTAACTCTACCAGCAATTTTTCACTTCTATCATGAAGATAGAAAGTTACACTTTCGTACTGAAAACTAAAAAGAAGCTTTTGACTCGATTCATTTTCAAGGATCAGTCTGTCAACTGTCAATCAGGTTATATTTATTGGATGAGGATGATCAAGTTGAGCTTAGAACAGAAAAGAAATATGGTGTTAAAAATAAATTTTTTATATTTTGCACTTATAAAAATCTTCATTATAAAACGCATTTGCGTATCGTAATGTAACTTTTACGCACGCAAATTTTTGTTTTAAATGGTTGCCGACATGAGTGAAGTATCTAAAGGCAAAACTATTGACAATGACATTTGTGGCTAATAGCAATTTATTAATTTTATATTGTTCTTTAAGAAAGTATCTGTGAATATGAATATAATATTTTACTTATATAATATATTATTATTGGTATATTATTCATTTTAAAATATTTTAAAACATTAACATTTGATAATTTAAATGTCACAACTGTCAAATTTTATAAATTACACAGTGCTGCCGACATACTTTTTAAAATAAAAATTTTCGTAATTACATAAAAATAAAAATTAATTTAAAAAAATGGTAAAAAGTGCAAAATATAAAATATTATAAACAACTTATTTCATATGGCTGTTGTGACACTCGTTCTTTAAAAAACTCATCGCTTCGCGATTCGTTTTTTAAACTTGAACTCGTGTCATAACAGAATTCCATATGAAATGCGTTGTTTAATATACTATTGTGGCATTGATATTTATCCATGATTATGGACTGAGTACTTAATTATAAATATACCTGTTACCTTGTTACCTGCATCCTTATCTTTAATATTCTACTAGTCTTCAAACCTATTTCAATGACACGGCATTTTATTCTTTCATATTAGTTGAATAACAATCAAACCCAACTATTATAAAAGTTCATTTAGGAAAGTTGACGTTGTGATGAAGAATCAAATAAAACTTGGATAATGAACTGATTACGACTCACAATAATATGCCGAAACAAGTCTGCGAGTAGTATGACTTCCTTTTAAGTTGCAAAACAATATTTATGGTCTGAAGTATCGACAGAGTTCTACCACGTTTTTTATTGAAATATAGCCAAGGAAGTCTTTTGTTTTTCAAAATGGTCAAATCTAAGTTGGAAAACATTAACAAACACTTCGATAAGGCACTTTTGGGGATTAAATTACCTAAATAAGATGAAACGCTCGGACCGATATGCAGGGTATCAAAAACCGCTTAGATAAATTTATGTATATACATTACGAGTCATCTTCAATTAAATTACATTTGTTATATAATGAATACCGTAAACATACTTTTTACTATTGCAATTTATTTGTTAATTTTAACTGTATAAATAAATATAAAGCTAGGGTTGTTTATAAATAAGTTAAATTGTTATGTAATACGAATAAAGATTGTTTTCACTTATTTCTGATGTACATATATCATATATACTCACACGTAATATCAAAAACATTTACACAACAGTTTTCAATAAATCCAGTTGATCATGTAAACATCCCTAGCCACTCTTGGTTCTTTTGTACTTTAGCAATCAGTATTATTACTATATTATTATTATTAAAGCTGGATTTATAAACTGGCCCTTTGGCTTTGGCCCCACCATTTATAAACTTGCCTTTGGCCGTTACGAAAACTATCATAACCTCAATTTAATGTGTTATACTTCTTCTTCTTTAATTTATTGGCCTCCACCGTTACATTATTGGGCTCGCGCGGGTTTTTATATCTTCGATTTCGGGAATGCCCTCAAAGACGTCTGGGAGTTCCCATCTTCCTAATGTGTTATATGAAATGACAGTAAGAAGTTATCACTGCTTGTTTTGTTTGTTTACACCAACTTATTAATTTATTTCTTGTCACGGTGGTCTGTCATCCCGAAAGGACGAGCAACGCCTTTTATAACGTAAAACTCTTGACAGCTGAAAAACGTTTTTATTGGTTCTTCAGATTTGCTACGAATCGCAAAAGTTGAAGGGCAACTCCGTTTCTGTGCACTCCAGCGCGAAAGTCAACGGGAACGACAAGTTTACAAATCCAGCTTTATAGATTTTGCTTATATTTTATTTTTAATCCGCTTCTGTTTTAATTATCAAATCCTAAACGATAATAATTGTTAGACTTACCTTCTAGAATCAAATAACATGTCTTGAGAAAAACAATTTTTAAGAAATTTTAATAGCAGATGGCATACAAGAAAATATATACAGATGGATGACCTAATTTCGTAGTCACTATTTTCAATAGACCTATCTCTTTATTGAATACTCATGCGCAAATATTTTTGAATTTTCCCCTTCCACTGCTAAAATATGACTAATTCTTTGCATGGAACACAATGTATTGCTACCCAGGAATACCACTACTTAAATGAAAAAACCCTTGTAGCTGTCAAAAGCTAGCTTCTATTTGCCGTATAGACCCGGCGGCTCAGGCCATTAACCACAAAGAAGAAGTTCCAATTTTTATTTCGTTTATTTTTATTAGTGCTTATAATAAAAATACTGCTATGGTCCAAAAAACAAAATACAGATCCACTCAAATAAAATAAACAATAAACTAACCTCTTATGGTCTTATGCATAATAATATACGGATTGATAGGCTTGCCAACATAATTTTATAAGGGGCACGAACATTTAGGGGGAACTACGAGAGTGGGAGTTGGGCCAATAAAGGATCTTAAAGGACCAGAACCAACGTGTGGGGTTGCTTACTGCCTTGCACTAAGAAAAAGAACACCCCCAAGCGCTAGGAAGAAACAGGGAGAGGAAGAAATTTTTAGTCTAAGAGAATTATGTGGGCGCCTGGCCCAGCAATACCAACAGATGCTCTAGAAGAGTAGACGTTGTCTTGGTGCAATATCCGTGACTTCCTTAAATCGGATTGTTTCTTCATTTTTGCTTTTTTTATTCCTGGTGATGCAAGAGGTTTTATCGTAATAATCTTTTTCATTAATTCAGACTTTTCATCTAACCTCTAAACAAAATCTGTGCAGATCTGTCGACGGATCAGGGGTCAAATTTTTCGGGACCAACTTCTCACAAACTTTCATCAGGTTCAATACTTAACGTAAAAAATTGTTTTCTTATTTATACCAAAACCGTTTACACTACCACTACACCTTCGGTCTCTGAAGAAGATAACTTGGTTATCGAAACGCGCGTGTGTTGGTGTAGTGGTAGTGTAAACGGTTTCGGTATCAGTTTCGCCAACGGTTCCAGATTCAACATTTTAGTTCTTATTTATTATCGTTTATATCCTCAACCATCATCCTGAAAGCTAAAAGTTAATTGATTTTGATGAGATGGAAAGCCTTGGCTTACTGAAAAAGTCTAATCAACCATTGTTAATTTTAAAAATAATTAAATTAACTTTATAATAAAGTACAAAAGAGCAATGTTACTTATAATTTTTAACTAAATAATCCTTAATTCTTCAATTGTAGTTATTTAATGTTTGCAAATCAAGACGGTTCATTGAAATTATACTTAAATACTGAATAAGCATTATTTAGGTACATATGAAAATATATTTTTAGGAAATTAATCAATAATTTATGATGATTTAATATATCAAAATTAACCTGGCATGTCTGGAACAAGTTAAATGTGGAAATATTTGGGGTTTTTGATAAGTAGGAACGAAGAACATGGAATAAATGAGACAATCAAACATCACATCCTCCGTAGTTAATTTATAGAGAAATAGGCATCACTAGTAAGACAAAAAATTACAAGTAAGGGAGAGTGGGGAGAGTGCTCACCTAAGCAAGATGTACTTAAATGACCACACCATTGATCTTATCATACTAATACTTATAGAAAATTATGTAACCACAAATATTTGTTTATGTTTTATAGAACCAAATACCATAACAAAAAAGTGCAAGTTTACCACGACTTTCTCTTTCAAGATTTTGATTTATTTTTTGGAATTGGAGGAAAGCTAAAGAAGGAGTTGTCTGATGTCAAATGATCTTGTTGGGATGAATTAACTGCTTTATACTGGAGCATGGGATTTGGAGATTCCCGTGATGTTGAGTGCCTCTCAGTATCTTATGTGGAACCTTCGACTATTAGCGGTCTTATTTGATTTGCAGGTGTAAAATCATCCAGATATAGCTTTCTCCATCGTAGCTACATTTAAAAAGGCTCTATTTAAGAGTTCAGCCAAGTCATATTCCGAAATTTTTTCATGTCCAGTATTGGTTAGTTGTAGATCTATTTTCCTTGAAAGTTGGTTTTTAAAAGGACTAAAAAATGTTAGGACCAGTGGCTGAACATAGGAAACATACGAATAAATTTGCTTTTACAGAATAAATAAGCTTCTAGCGATATATGACTAGAATGATTGTCTAAAACCAGGAGAACACGATCGTTTTCTGTAGGATTAACGTTTTCCTCAAAATGTTTTAACCATTGAATGAACAGCTCCGAATTGATCCACCCATTTTTAGAGCAGGCGTAAAGGGGAAATTCGCACTCTTGGTTATATTAACATAGGTGGACAATAGCTACCTCCAGCACTAACTGCAAATACTGCTGGTATTGTTCGTCCACGCTCCGCTGAAATAACAGCTACAACTTTTTAGCACCCTCGAGTCCATAAACTTTTGGACAATTTTTTTGCACCACAGTGACCCCTTTCTCGTCCATATTAAAAATCCTGTTCGGAGAAAACTTCTGTTTGTTCATTGCTACTTTCAAATTTTTGAAAAACCTTTTGGTTGATTCAGAGTTAAAGGAAACAATTCTATTTATGCTGGTGCCTTCTGGCTGCCTAATTTTTATTTCAGGATTTCGTTTAAGGAATCTGCATAACCAGTCTTTACCAGCTATTTGCTTTTTGGATGAGAAAACATGTCCTATATCATGTTCTTTAGCATATTTAAATGCTAACCGACGAAGTTCTGTGGGCGTCAAACCGTAAAAAGCTTAGCAAGTGTAAGCTGGGCCTCATTCTCGGGGAAAAATACTGCAGCAAGTCATTTGCAAAAACTTGTCCTAACAAAAAACAGTCGGTCATAATTTAATTTATGTTAAAAAATGCTTAAAGGTTTACTGACATAAACCACACATGCTAAAAATATATTAAGAATAATCAGACGGCTTACCTTCCAAAATCTGATAGCGGCAAAATTATAACCAAAAACATTCACAAACTAACCGTATTAGAATCGTTTACGAGTATATGCTGTACTTGATACTGTTTAGTCACTGGTTGTAATATAAAACAACTCAATATTAGCAGGTATATTTATTGTCTCGATCAGTACAATAACCTAACAACTGTCAACCTGCCGACTCTCCTGTCAGTATCATGACCACAGGACCATAGATACTGACAGAACAGATACATCGATCGCTAGGTGGCAGCACTGTCAGTATCATGACCACAGAACACTGGACCATAGATACTGACAGAACAGAACACACAACCTTAGATGCTGACAAAACAGATACATCGATAGCTAGGTGGCAGCACTCGTTAGATTCCGTAAATTTAATAGTAAGGATACGAGTGCGCACAATTCCCACAATATCACTTAAACTGCAAGTCATAGATAAAATTTGTTGTTAGGAAATCTTTGGTTTGTAGGGATAATTTTTAATTTCAAAATGGGGTTATATTTTTTAAACGCTTCGCCACAATATTTTATTTCTTATTAAATATTGTGAATCCTAAAAATACATTTTTATGGTAAAAAAACATTATTGGTGGAAACATTTTTATAAATATCTATTTTATTGAGGTAGAAGGATTCCTAGTATTCTCATTAGTTAAAAAAACTCAAGGGTATTTTTAAAAAAATGAAACAGCCTATAGATAATGTAAGTTGATAGTTACAAAATCGATTTGATTTGCAAAAATCAAGGCAATATGAATTTTGAGTGAATTTAATTTACTCTTAGGTTAAAATATAGTTTCTAGTAGTTAATGAAACGTTGTTGGTTAGTAATTTTTATTGTTTATTCGTTGTTTTTAGATATTCAATTCAAATATCTTTTTCCTATTTTATATTCCTACTGTTTTTTTTTTATTTCTTCTTTAAGTAGTTTATGTATTTGTACGTGTTTTATGTATTAGGTAACTTTTATAGTTATAATGTAATTTTTATTTTTAGAAAAATACGGTCAGTATGATTTTTAATCATCATAAAGTGTATGTATGTTATTATTTTACGTGATTTTTATAATATATACAAAGTATTATCACCGTTTTTGTCACCAGCACCGTGATTATATTTGTCACGCATATCGTTTCGGCAATACACACTGATATTAAACAAATAGTTCTGTTATTATTTATTAGAGCACATATTAAACAAGTCTTTTTAGTTACCATTGTACATTTGGATGGTTATTGTATTGTGGTATTTTTTAGTGTAACGTTACCGAATTTCAAAATTGTGATATGATAAATTAAACTAAATAAAGATACATAGCATACTTAACGAAAACTGTTTTATTTAAACATTTTTACACGTTGTATAAACAAATACTCAAGACAGTCAAGTTAGATGAAAACTCAGTTTGTCGATTTATACTAAACTTGTTCTTTGATAAATTCAATAAGGGTTCTTGTAGGCCTACCGGTCATACCCTTGTGCAAGTATGGAGTTTCATCTTGGGGTCCCATAACACCGGCAATATCTAAATGTAACCAGTTGGTATTTTCGGGTACGAATTCTCTTAAAAATGCGGCAGCTGTGCAACTTCCACCCCCTTTACCTTTTCCCACATTGTTAACGTCATAAGCCGCATTTTCAGCCACTTGTTTCGTGAAATGTTTCCACAAAGGCATTCGCCAAACTCTATCACCAGTTCTAGAACCTGCATTTTCAAGAGTGGTGTACAGGTTATTACTATTTGTAAATACACCTGAAAAATGTAAACAATTAATTTAATTGTAAACATTAATTTTCTTAGTTATAATTGCATCAATTTAAAAAAAAACAACTAAAATCCCTTTTCAACAGGGTTCCATAAGACTCCCTTTGTTATTTAAAATTTTCGAGGGGGTACTTATAATTCAGAACGGGTGTTGGACCTGTTTGAGGTTTTTTCCACATAATACATAATAAGGCTAAAATTTAATTTATTCCTTACATATGGACCGCACTGCATACAGGTGCATGAAGGCAAATTCAGAAGCTTTAATGAAATCAAAATTTTTTAGTTTTTTTGTTTAAATGATAAATTTAACAATAACATAATTGGTTGTTTTTGTTATATGGCGATGACGTTAAATGTTAGGTTAGGTTAAATGTTCACTTAATCGTTTGGAAATATTCAAAAACTTAGTAATTACCAGCAAAAATGCAACTATACGTTTATTAGAAATAAATATAAACAACTTATCCACAAAGCATACCCCCTTAGAAGTGTAAGCTCAATAGAACTTAATATTTCCAAGTTTTTGGTTTTGCGAACTACGGTGAGAGGCGCTGTACATATTGACAAATGACACTTGATGGTTACTGAAAGGTTCAGAAGGAAAACAGCGCCATCTATTAAATGGTTCATATACTAATAACACGAGGGAATTTTAAATGTTTACAAATATTTTTATATATTAATAGATTTGGTTTGTGAAATCTCAAGTAGAGGAAGTTTTTAGATTCATCAGATTACTGATGCAAGGCATAAAATCTGATAAATTTAAAAACTTTCTCTACACGGACTGTGACCATCTGATGTTTGCACTAAAAAAATCTAAACTGCTTCATTATTTAATTTATTTCTCAAAAATATATTTACAAAAAACACTTCTTATTCTATTCATACAATCATTTATAGGCTTTTTTTCTCCTTTTTGAGCCTTGGACTCTTGCCTGAAATTTTTTATAGGCAGACAATTTAAATGGGTCAATTCTCTCATGATTTGGATTGTTTTTTAAAAATCTCGAGAATTTCTCATCTTTTCCTTTGGTTACCAGGTTTATTCTTTTACGCCAAAAATAGATACAACACCTGACAATTATTTTAATGAGTTTATCACCGGAATGTTTATGTTCTGGACAATTTTTAACATTGAAACTCAATTGCCGTTTCAAAATATTTTCTAGAACAGAAGAGATATTCAAACAGTGACGCAGGCGAGGAATCATGTAAAATAATCTTGATATTGACTGAGCAACCAAGAAGTAGAAATAGTTTCCAGGTCTTACTAGTTTTGATTTTTCATATTGTCTGGCATCTATGAAGTCTGTATCACTATCTGAATGTCTCTTCAGGCAATGGACTAGTTTAGTAGGATCATATTAATCAAAATGATAGCAATATATATTTAGGATAAGATACCTACTTACTTATATTGGTATTCATTTTGCAAGTAATTTTTCTCATTTTGTAAAATTTAGCAATAAATAGTTAGTAAGTTTTAAACGTAGCGCCAACTAATAACCAATAATGAAGTGTGTTTAAAAGTCAACGTTGTCACATTTTAGCTACGTTCGTTTCAAGTATTCTCAAAAAACTGGCGGCACAAAACACCGTGTTCTGTGACTAACTGATTGTACCAGTTGACAAGATATATGACAGGAAAGAAAATCGTGTTTATCTGTAATAAACAAACAAGACCCCTATTCTTGACGGTGATAGAATAAAACAGCCAATAGAAAGTGGGCGTGGTTCTATTGAAAATGCCAAAACCGTATTCTTGAAATTCGTTCTCTCACTGTACCGATAAAAGGGTTGCTCCCCGAGAAAACAATTACTTTTATTGGTTATTTTTGAAGGAACCGCTATAACACCAAGAGAAGGTGTTAGGGATTTTTATTTTCGAACCAAAAAGTAGTATAGAAGTAATTTCTTTCATAAACCAAACACAACCAAACAACAAATTAAACTAACGAAAATGACAGAATATTTTGTTTAGTGTTTTACTCCTTATTTGATAAAGTGTCAATCAGAGAACAAAAATATCGATATGTTTATCTCTTTTTAATGACAACAAATAAGAGAGAGATAAGTTTCTCGGTTAATATTAAAGCATATCGACAACATCGCAAATTTTCTACCAATTTTATTGAAACACGTCACTTACCACTTATGACGTATGTAACCATTAAATTTAAATTTCAAAAATCCGATTATGGCATAGAGGATTAATTTTATAAAAATTTTATTTCTACAGTTGAACCACTCAAAATCTATTTTATAAGATGCAAATATAAAAAAAATCACTAAACTAGTCCATTGTAGCCGTACATTTTGAAATTTTATTTCGTCTGTATAATAATATATTTGAGGGTATTTCAGGTATTTCCACCTCTAAAGGACTTTCAGCTTCAATGTCCCCTAAAAGGAAACCTTGAAGGTTTACTAAAAGCACCAGTGCTCTTTATCTTCACAGTTAGCTCCAGGTGAGTAAGTTTATCACCAATGACTTAAAGGAAGCAATAAAATGAGAAGCACTGGGTATGGTTTCCTTCCTGAATAATTTCGGATACACCCAAAAAAATTTTCAAATGCATCTTGCTGAAATACCCTCAAAGAAATATATTTATTTTTTATTTGCATTTAAAATACATAACATATAGAGGTATGTTTTGTGAATTTACCACAAATACATTGCTGTAACATTTAGATGAACATTACGAATTTTTTCACGAATGGATAAGTTCTATACAAGAGAAATGCTGCCAACAAAACAAACAAAAATACTGAAAAAGGTTAGTTCCATAAGGAAGCGGTTTTTCCAATAAATTTTTGGTTCTTTTTTATATATTTTGGGCCCCTTTACCACCCATATTGTACCAGAAAAGTATGGAAGTCTTTTAAGATATTTTTAATTTGGAGTATTTTACATCTTACAGTTGACGAAAAACTAAATGTCAGCTGTCAACAAATAAACGTATCGTTAAGGTATTAGGGTGTAAGATATAAAATACTCAAAATGAAAAATATATTAAAATACTTCTATACTTTTCCGGTACAACATGGGTGGTAAAGGGGCCCAAAATATATAACAAAAACAAAAAAATTATTGGAAAAACCGCTTCCTTATGGGACTAACCTTTTTCAGTATTTTTTTGTTCGTTTAGTTGGTAGCGTTTCTCTTGTATAGAACTCATCCATTGGTAAAATAAATATCTTACCTGTTGCTGCATTTCCTAATGCCACTCTCATTGCACCAGTCAAAGTTGCAATATCTAATATCCACTTTGGTTTAAATTCGGAACTATAACAAAGAGCATCTGCTAAAATGAGTCGTCCTTCGGCATCTGTGTTGTCCACACAAATTGTTTTACCATTTCTGGCTGTAATTACATCTCCTGGTTTTACAGCGCTTCCGGATGGAAGGTTTTCGACCAAAGGAATCAGGATTTTAATATTTGTTGGTACGGATAGCTTTGCCAAACCAAATATTGTACCTAAGAAAAACAATTAATTCGGTGTTTTCATTAGAAATAAATAATGAAATTCCTTTGTAATCATATAGTAAATTATAAATATTTAATCCTAAACTCATTACAACGCAACAATTCTGGTTATTTTTTATATAATATCAAATTGAAAGTAAGTTAAAATCGATAAATTTAAATAGAAGTCGAAACGCACCTTCATTGGTCGTGACGTCAAAACTCATATCGATGACAGTTTGTTTACATTTAATGTGTGGTAATTGGAGAGAGTTGGACTTTTTATTTTTGATTTTATTGGTTTTATTTGTGTTATGCAATCATAAAATGTCGTCAGTAGGGTTTGTGAAAGCATTGTCAAACAATTTACCATCCTTAGACATTTTCATGGTTAGGTTAGGTTAGGTTTCAATGCAGGTGAATTTCGAAATGTAAAAGCAACAGCGTAAATACTAATTTTGTCCTTTTTGCATTAAAAAATGTCTAACTGACTTATTTTTATGAAAATCAACAAAAAATAAAGAAAAAGATGAATAAATATAAATAAAAAACTTCGCATAATCTCACAGATACACTGTTTATAATAAAATGATGGCGCTTTCAATGACACATATGAGTAGTGACGTAGGCCACCCGCCAACAGTCGTTTACGCGGCAAATTTCTGAATTTGAATTTGAAGATGGAATAACTATGCTACAAATTTTTTTTAATTTAAGTTTTTTTGGTTTTGGGGGTAATTGATTGCTGCTTTGTATTCCTGCATGATTTTGAAAAAAATGGAAAACACCGAATTATAGCCAGTTTATTTGATAAAATTTATCTGATCCCAAAAATGTTTCCCATATTGTGTAGATTTATCCAGGATTATCCTCCAGAAAAAAAATTATAAAATTGCAATGTTAAACATGGAGAGCCATTTAGAAAACCTGAATTCAAATTTCTGGAATTTTTTGGAAATAAGTTTGTGATCCATTTGACAGTAAACCTAATGGGAAGAAGAACAACCAATGGACATTTCGTACAGTACGTCACTGAAAATGGATTTCAGTATTGAGTTTTTGGATCGAACTTTTAAATGACTTCTCAGTCGAATTTTGTTAGTTTTCCCCACGTCCCATCTTTTGGAACATGATTTTCTGCTGTTGTTTCGTTAAAATCTAAATATCAAAATAAGCTCCAACTAGAAAAAGAACTGAGAGCCGTCATTTCCAAAATGGCACCCAAATTACAGAGATTGTATACCACATTCTAGAGACAAAGTTGTTTCTGAGTTGGCCAACTTATATCACTACGCAATAGATCCGAACCTACCGGATGAAAATATCTGGTTCCAGCAGGACGGAGCAACACCCCATTATGCTTTAATTGTAAGAAATTACTTGAATGAAATTTTCCCCAATAAATGGATTGGTCGAAGAGGTACTATCGAGTGGCCAGCTAGATCGCCGGACCTTACGCCCTTGGATTTTTCTGTGGGGTTATCTCAAGAACAAAGTATATGCAACACAGCCAACCAGCATTGCAGACCTCAAAGAAAGGATAAAGCATAAATCATGACGCACGGGAAAAAAATGCATTGGACACACTGTATATATTAAAACTTACCAATCACAGCTGCTGCTCCACCCATATCGGCACGCATTTCATCCATACCTTGAGACGGCTTTAGACTAATACCTCCAGCATCAAAAGTAACTCCTTTACCCACAAAAAGATATGGTGGATCGGAACAATCACCCTTATTATAAGTAATTTCTAAAAACTTAGGTGGTTCGATGGAACCTTTAGCTACACTCAAAAAAGAAAACATTTTTTGATTTTCCGCCCACTGTTGATCGTATATTTTAACGTCTACTCCAAGGGGAGTTAGAATATTTGTAACTGTTTCAGAGAATATAGTTGGAGTTAAAAGATTGGCCGGAGTATCGGCCAATTTTCGAGCTAAATTTTGAGATTCGGCTTTCACAACACCCGCTTGCCAATCGTCGGATGCATTTTCACTCAGTTTACTAAGTGCTATTTGAGGAAGAGGTTCTTTCTTAGTTTTATATTCTTGGAATTTCCATACGCCTAAGTTACTTCCTTCGGCTGCTGATTCTGCATCGCAAAAGTCCTCTACATCGATATTTTTAATTCCTGCTGCTTCTAAAGCACGACACCCAGCTAAAATAAATATTGCAATAATATTACTTTTATTAGAATCTTTATAATAAAAAAAAACATAGTGAAAGTCTAAAAAAGGAAGACATTTGTAATTACCAGAAGCAGCTATCCGGACATTTTCCTTCTCTTGGCACAGTAATTCAATTTCTTCAACTTTTTCCGATTTCTTACCTAGCCCAGTAACCGCAACTGAGTTGTAGTCCTTATCTAACCCCCAAAATAAGAAACATTTTCCTGGTTTAACTGTATTTCCAGTTCTGAAAAATGTTTAATTAATTTGCTTTGTCACCAACATGTTCGAATATACTGATTCTTTTCTACAAATTAATTGTATGTTTCTATTAATATAAAATAAAAAAATAGTTGAGTTACAATAAATTAATCACTGCGTGCCGAGCGAAGCGAGGTTCGCAGCACCAAATTAATTATACTTAAGGATTTTTAAATTAGTTTAGATTATTTTAATTTAAAATAAAAAAGTCAAGAGATATTTTTAAAGATCAATTTAAATTTTTTCTAGAGTTTATTCTTAATATACCAAAATATTTTCTTTAAAAAGATGAAAATGAAAGATGAGCAAAATTAATATTAAGTGTGACCCCCGCCTTGGTTTATTACTGCTCTACTTATTCGGTACACAAAATAAGATTATCAATATCACTTTGAGGTATACTCTCGCCTAGTCTGCTCTCAGACTGTTCCATAATAAATGTCTCCTTTCCATGATAAAACTCAAATATAGACAATATCTTTATTAGAATGATCAAATTAGAAGTTAATTGAAAATTTAAACACTGTAGTATTTCTACTTTTTCCATATCTCAGGATTGTTTTACTTTTTGCAACTTTTTTAAATGAGCAGGTATATTCATCATTAGAAATTGAACTGATACATACATTCCACCTGCAATTTAATCTTTACTGAAATTATCTAATTAATTATTTTTAAGACTGTTCCGATATGTGCTTAAAAGTGTGGAAATCCTATAACCTCAAAAATAAAACTAAAAAATAAGAAGAAGAAGAAATAAGAAAGAAAACAAACTTCTTGGCGACAGGGAAATATTTATTGCTATATTTGTACAGCTACGTCACACCAATTACAATTTTTATATTTTAACATATTTTTCTATCACAATTGGTCCTTCTAGAGACCTAACTGGAAAAATGAACATTTATATGAGAGTGCGATCTACATAATATGTGAAGTGTATTCTAAACGTATCATGAGATAATGATTTAGATTTATTTTTAGGTACACTTTTACACTCTTCGTTAAATAAGAGATTCGGATGTTTTGATTTTGATACACAATTTTTACTATAAATGCATTTTTTGTTACACACTCAATGATTCCTTCTAGACTATTTTACAATTAAATTATAGTCAATTGCTAAATATCTCTTGAATCAATTGACAGCAGTTTAGAAAAAGTTATGGAAGTTCTTTGTTTAATGTTCTTAACTGAATGAATTTCCAAAGGAAAATAAAAAATGTTAACAATTGTATTTGCGTCAACTACTGTCAAGACGATAACTCTCTAAAAAACATTTTTTATTGCGAATATCGAATGTATTTTTATGGGCTCTGTACGCTTTTACTGTATTTTACATCGATGTGTTGTAACATTTTCCCTGTTAAAATAACGCCGACCAAAACATTCGACGTTAGAAGTGTTGAAACTGTGTTTGTGATTCTAAATTTTCAAGAAATAAATCAAAATGAACAATACCTACCATCCCATTTTTGGCATTCTATATAATGTTTATCCAAAGTTGGGCTAATTGTACCACTTCTAAATACCTACATAACCGTTTTCTATTTCGTTTAAATATAATTCATATTTTTCATCGGATGTTTTTCTTTTGTTTTTTGGTCTGTCTACAATTGTTACTTGTTTAATATTCATCTCGTATATTATATTATCTTTTAAAATAATAATGATAAAAATAAATATATAAAACTAATAATAATAAATATAATTCAATAAATATAACTATAACCTAAAAATTCGGCAATTTATATAAACCTTAGATTAGGAAAGAGAGAGGACAGCGCATGGCAATGGGTACATTCAGGAGGTCCCAGCGGCTAGATCTAGCCACTCAGCATGCTGTGGCCGCTGTTAATAAGCGCCTTCGTTTCGCCTGAATGCGTGGCTCACTGACAGCGGAACAAAAGTCAAAACATTTGAAAACATAACCCAATTTTTATTTTGGTTTTTATATGTCTATTGTGTTCATGTACAAAACTACAATAATTATCTTCAATTATCAATTGGATAAATCTTATCCCAACAATCAACACCTTAGAATATAATTAAGATCAACACAAACCTACATAACCCAATTTCGATATGTCATTAATGTCAAAATCGCGATGCGCTTTTTAGAAAGCGACAAATTTCTACGCTGAGCAAAACAGTCAGCCGCTGTTGAATAGCTTTCAAGCAGCGCTACATTCAGAGAGACTCCTTACTAAGCGATCTCAGCCGCTGGGACCTCCTGAATGTACCCAATGAAAACCTTATGCGTGTGAGTGAAGCCAATTTTCAAACGTTTGGTGGTAAACAAATTTGGAACGTCGAATTGTATTTTTTTAGTTTTTTTATTAATTTTCACCTTTTTTATTACCTGAATAGACATTTGAAAATGGTTAATTGTGCAGTTTATAAGTGCAACAGTCAGAGTGCTAAAAAGAGGAAGGAATTTCATTTCCTAGGTAAAAGTATTTTAAAACTATTTCCTTGAAATTTATTTTTATTAATATTACAGCTTTCAGGTAATAGATGTTTAACTAAATCACATATGTTATGTACCTAACATAACTTAAATTAATAGTACATACATTTTGAAAACTGTTTTCATTCAGTTTTATAGATTATTTTTTACTTAATTGTTATTATTTTCTCATAGATGTAATAGTTTCGCAGTGGCGTGGAACAAAAACATATATTTAAAATAGATAAAATAGATTAAAATTGTAATATTTATTAAATAAATATGTTTTAAAATGATTGTTGTTTTTTTTTGGAGCAGTACATATTTAAAGACTTTTAAATTAGATTTGTAATACGAAATAATGAAAATGATTATTTAATAATCGTATAAGAAAAATCGTATGATACGCCTATGTCAATATTGTCCGCCATTAGTTTGGTGGTAAATGGGTTACATAAATTAATTCCAATGCGCAGTCCTCTCTCTTTCCTTGTCTAAGATATAAACCAACACAATATAAGTGAAGTTAGCTGCAATGTAATATTGCGTTTCCAATAACTTTTTTACGTCGGATATTGGTCAGAATACGATTTTTAACCGCTTTGTTAAATTTGATCTCGATTTTAGTAACATCGATGTTAAATTTACAGCTGTTACGAATATTTGTACAGAATAACCATATTAGAGTAATTCAAACATGTCTCCTCTTCTTATTTAAAGTCACAAGTGGCACCAAAATTGAGTGTACATTTGGGAGAATAAAACTGATTTTTAAAGCAATGTTAAGGCCTTGAACTGTGACAAAAAGCTTGATATTGTGACAAAATTTAATTGTAAATAATTTTATTCAAGACAGTCGTTAGTATGTAGAAGGAACCATACATAGTTTTCATAAAACAATTTTTATATATCATTCTTCATTTAATTTGCTTTTTTTTATATACATACAAAATTTTAAAAAACTAATACTTTTTCTTTTTCATAAGCTCATAACATTTCTACAAAATACATATGTATAATTTCAAAAAGTAATTAAGGTTCAACACTATACAAAATATGGAATGGATTTCCTTAAACTTTTAAATAATTATTTTTTGTATAAATTGACGATTTAAATGGTCAAAACTTCAACAAATAAATATTTGTGTAAGTTAAGAATAGGTACATATATAAATAATCGTTGTGAGTGAAAGTAAAATATTCGAATAAAGGAAATGTCCAGGAAACATAAAAGCAACTATTTCAATTCTAGATAGTATTAAGCACATGGATTCGTTTGAATTGATTAAAGTTTCGACCATTAAATCCTAAAATGATTTGTTTTAATATACAGTATTATAAACAATCCGTTAAAAATAAAAAATACAAACTTGAAATTATGACTAGCATATCTGAGTTTTATCATCTGTTTATATTTATTTATTTTTTTATTTTATATAATTTATCTTTAGTTGTTGAGACAAATGAGACACTAACAAAGCTTTGTAGATCGTTAGGATGAAATCTAAACACATATCAAGCAAAACAAAACCAAATAAATCTTTCATCTTTACAATGCTTAAAATTCCAGTTTAACATTGTTTGCCTATTAAATATGAAATATAAATCATTTTTGATCAGTAGGCAAAGGTTTTTCTAAAAACAATGAAAAACTAAACGTTTGAATGAAACTTCCACGTTTATTTAGAGAATTATTATTTTTTAATTGAATTACAGCTGTTTCGCTAAAACTAGCATTCTCAGATTGACATATTGAAGTTAAATTTTATAGGTTAAGCTGTGTTAAGACTGGACCAAGTATGGAAGTAACAGGACATAACAATATTAAATAAAAACGTGGAAGTTTCTTTCTTCGACAAACGTTTAGTTGTTTATTGTTCCCGGAAGTAAGATGGACTTCCACAAAAAGTAAGGGTTAGTACAATAAAGTTTTTCTAAAAATTTCCTAAAAAATTGAAATTATTAACGCGATTTCCTAAATTTAACACACACATGTGGTAAGTTTGAAATTTACTAAACACCTATCAGTTGATATATGATAAGAAGACCTCACTACAGATTAGGCAACGGGAGAAAGGTTTAATCCATGAAACTCACCAAATTATTTATAATTTTCCGAAATATTTCTTTATAAAGTAGTGGTTTTAAGCGCTCCGTTCTTTCCAGCTTCGCTGGAAGAAGGTAAATAGACTTACATACACAGATAAATTAAAAGTTTTTGTTATTATCTAGTAAATAGTTAAATTTTAAAAACCCATGTTATTTATCTAGACAAGTTCTTGTACATTTTCCACTTTTTACTATAAATGAATTATTCTTTAAACAACTTAACCTTAAACAATCCAATCAGGACCTTCTTTTTCAGTATAATTTAAGGCCTGACCTGCCAGGGCTATCCGGTTTCTCGTCTCAGTAGGAGACCGTCTGATATTAATCAAAGCAAATAAATAATGCACAAAAATTCTTAAAAAATATTGAAGACAGAAAACGTTTTATATTATAATAAAAATGCAAAATTAGCAAGATCATTTTATAGTTTTGTTTCGCTAAATAAAGCAAAAAATAGTTTCATTAAATTTATTTATCAGTTTAAAGGCAAAAAATTGTAAAAATTATTGTCGTGCCTTCTTTTCATAACGATACTTTATTGATATTCGCATTATGGGTTTTTGTTTTGCATGATAAGCTCAAGATGAATTACAATTACACCACAACAATTATTGGTAACGATGACAGAACATTATACTAATAAAACTTGGCACATATATTGCTATATCTACATTTACAATAATGAGCAATGTTTTCTTAAATATACAGCAAAAATGGGGTCAAATTACATTTAAATTACTTTTTATGTAGAACAATCAAAATACAGTGTATGGAGGGTAATTGTTTAAAATATGGACAATGGAATCTTACAAGATACATTCGGTAGGTGTTAATTTAAATTTTATGTTGAAGTTGAATAAAAAAACTAAATTTCAAAACAATGAAAGAAAAAGAAAGGTCTACCATAGAACAAACATGTTTTACTAATATTTTCAATTTTCAGTATTATATTAGATTGTTGTATTATTGAAAAATGGTTATTTTTATTATCTATACTGTCATGACATTAAAACAGTTGTACAAAAAATTAAGTACAGTAAATCAGTTAGATTTTTAGTCATTCTGAATATTTGTGAAGACCGTAACAGCACTAGATTTATTAATTAATAATTATTAAATGAGTTATCTCAATTTATGGAAGAAGGCAGCAAGAAGGAACACCATTCCTTTGCATTTAAAAAGTGTTGCATTACAAACAATCTACTGCATGTTACATTACTACATCCTGTTCAGTTTTACATAATATTTGCAGGAAATATAATTTTGAAACTTTAGGATTTAAGATTAATGAACCTGATTAAGAACTAGATATTGCTTAAGTGCACTATCCATTTCATTTGGATCTCTGGTTTGTATATAATTCTGCTTTTGTGTTTTGCATTTTGGCACTATATGAAAATGAAAAAATGTAACAAAATGACTTACTCTACCCATGCATTTTTGATGTAGTTAAAACTGCATCTTTTCTTTAACAGTTTACTAGTAACTCCATTTGTTTTTTAGAAGTGTTATTTCGATGTTACTACTTATTTTGTAGGTTATAACAATAACCTCACATTCTTCTTTTTGATCCACTAAAATGACATAAAATAATATATTGCACAGTGTTGTCAGCTTTAAAATTAGAAGAATTTTTAGCATTGTAATAACAATGTGGAATCAAAATAATAACAAATAGTGCTATTACGGCCCAAACGGAATACGAATTTAAACTACTATATTGTTATTGTTTATTAGAAAAAGATTTAACAATATGGTTATGATAACAAAGTTTAAAGAAAATCGACCTGAATGTCTATACTTTGTGACATTCAAAGTTTTATAAAAATTAAGTTTTTCCATTTTTAAATGCAGTAGATTCCACCAGTTAGGTTTGTTATTCTGAATAATTCGTTATTTATTTTAAAAAAAATTACCCAGTATTTATGTTCTATGGGCACTGTATGATGGACAAATACGTAGAATTGTATAAACTTGGATCAACATTCACCTAGTTTGTTTCAATATAATTAAAAGTTGATTTTTAAAACAAATTAAAATTAACTAATCTACAAGAGATTCAGAAACAATCTCGGTGAATAGATAACTTTTAACATTTCTAATACTCTTTGTAGGTACCTATTTCCACAAATTGAGTCCAATACTAAAAATGTACTAAATCTACTTTATCTAATTTTGTGCGCATTGAGGATTTTATTATAGTATACTGTGACAACAGTTGGTTTAATTCGATTAACACATTCAATGGTTCAGATGGTCACTACATATATAAGAGAAATTATTACATTGAATAATCATTACTAGTTTTAAACTAGAGCTAAAATAAAAGAAATTCCTTCACAACCTTCTTTACAATACGCCTAAATTGTTTCTTCCTTTTTGATAGGTTTAGTTTATTTGGACATAAAACAGCTTTCACAAACAATATTATTGAAAAGAGTCCTGTAACATGCCTCAATCAATTTATAAGAATGGAATACATTTTTGAAACATTTATCATTGACCATGATATAAGATTTATAATGCAAGGCATTTTAACCAAACTTAAATATGTTTATCATTTAGGATGCATATATTTTTTACAATGGTAATAATTTATTTAAAGTATTTCGCGAATCAGAGTTTATCAATCACATTAACTAAAAATATCAAATTCTAATCAATAAAATTACCCTATTAAAATATTATACCTCTCCAGCAACCAATCTGAATTATAACCAGCCCCTAGAAAATTTTAAATAACGTATTGCACCTTGTTGGAAAGGGATTTTTAGTGTTCAGCAATGTAAAGTTTTTTTTTAAATTGTTACAATCATGAGACTTGAAATTTTGCAATTCTCGTACATCTTTTTTTGCGTATGACTCCGTGGGTTATTTTGTTAATTTCATTCAATAGTTATTCTAACTTTTAAATTTAATAAAATATACTTTAGAAAAAAATTTTTAATTACATACACGATGCCTATTAAAAATATATCCAAATATTCTATATGTGTAGTAACCATATAATTTATAATAAAAAATACCTACATTATCATGTGCATACATCAAAAATATAATATATTTCAGCCTTTTGCAAACCAAACTAATCTGGTCGTATTTTGGCATTTTTTTTATATTTTAAGATTTATGTACACATTCTTATTGGCATTTTTTAATGCGTATTTCAGTACAATTTATTAATTAATTTTTAGAAGTAGAATAAATACATTAACAAAAAGAACATTCATTACTGTCAAACATCAATATAGGTATATATATGATATAGTAGATTTTTTGAACAATATAAGACACAATAGGAACCAAAATTTAGAAGAAGAACAATGTATTAAATAGCTTTGTTAGATTTAATAAATTAAATAAATTTTTTTATACCAATATTGGTTTAAACATTGGTTTCCTTTTTTGAAAACTTTCACAGGCAATTGGTTGAAACTAGTACCGTTTTTCATGTTAAGAAAAAAAGTTTATTTGATAGTTCACTGATAATTTTTCACCTTGTGCAGCTTTGTTTCGAAAATAAAAGTCACATTGTTTAATAAAATATTAACAAATGTTGTAAAAGTAAGTTTGAACACTAGTTTATTTAACCTTGGGGTAAGTGACGTCATAAGGTCTGGAATTATCTTGGCAGTATTTGTCAGAGTGTTCACATTAGCTGCTAAGCTACAGCCGAGGCCGAAACATCCAACCTCAGATGAAGAAATAAAATATCTTTTTACTATGTTTTTATCTCAACACGATTTAAACATTCATAGAAAAAATAAATATTATTTTCTTGCATTTACCACAAACAAATTAGGAAGGTATTTTTTCCAGCGAATTTATTTTTCCGCTAAGTTGGTCAGCAGTTCGTTATGTCAAGCAACAACAACAACCAACAATTATAACCATTAAGTTAAGTGAAAAATTTCTATATTTGGTTTTTATTGATAGTGTATAAAGTTTAAATATGATGGAGAATACATATGCAACTGTAGAATTTAATGTTAGGGGAAACATAATAGGTGGAAATTAACTTTATACGATGTATTATCTTCAAGCATAGACGTTCAGCCACCTTCAAGCGCCTTCCACAGAGCTAACTTTGTGCTAGAGTGGCTGAACGCGCCCATTGTTTGAAGTTACGGTTCCCCAATCTTATTGGCTAGTTCATTTTGAGCCAATAATATGTCATTAAATTGCCGCTTGATTTAAATGCTTCCAATCACTGTACGGAACCAAAATGTCAAAGACATGGTTGGGGTTGATGTGGGGTACAAACAATAAGCCGACGTTCCGTATCTACTTCACTTTTTCATCTGAGCATCCAACAAGAAGAAGAACCTCAGCTGACAATTTTGTTTGTGTATGTTGTTATTTGTACATGTTAAGGTACAAAGCACTTTTTGAACGTTTTGGAAACACGAAAAGAGAACCAAAAACATATAATCCAAACAACAGTCACAACAAAGATAGTATCTATCGATTTAGAGGTTAGACGAGATGTAGATTTGTCACAACTAGTCAAAAGTCCTAAACCAGGGAAGCAAACCTAACCATTCCTAAGAAGAAGTAAATTCGTACATTTCAGCCTTTTGCTCGCAATCTTCTATTGCTAGCAGCTTTTTGTGTGAAACAACTGCGCATGCCTTTCAGACTTTTGACTGCAACAAAAAAGGCGCACAAAATTAAGGTACTCGTACATGTCAGCCTTTTTCCTGCAAAGTTTATTTTGAATTGCTATAGGATTTTTACGATAAGTTGACCATGACGTCATTCCTAGTTAATTATATTGCCAACAAAGTAACTTAAAAATAACTGACAGTAGATGAGATTTACTTGTAAGAGCTAGGAAAATTAAACGTGTACAGATTGGTAACAATTCGCGCTGTTGCCACGAGCCAATTGCCACGCGTCATTATTGTATTGTACACGTTTGACGTTTGGTGCTAGCTTAGCACTACCAGTTAACCTAGATGAAGGAAAAAACAACTCTGCGTAGCAACACCGCAAAATTTTATGCTCTGACGTCATTGTCCAACTTATCGTAAAAATCCTATAGACCCAGCTGTAATATTAATAATATTGGAGGGTTGTATGGAATGTACTTTCTTTTACTTTTACACTAAAGACATTAAATTATATTTATTAACTGGATTGAAATTACAACACTTATTTACTATAAATAAATTATATTAATGCTGTATCAGCAACATAGTGAACTTGATAGTGAATATTCAGCATTGAACCTTTCGTCTATTCTTTGCCGTGTATTTATTTACTATTGCTTGTTTATTCAACCTTCCTCTAAACCTTACGATATGACTGTGAACGTGCCATACTATAAACAAACTACTGTAGTCTAGATATTAACAATATTTTTAATAAACAATTTAATTAAAAATACGAAATATACAGAGATGTTCTGCAGCTTTATATTGTTTATAAGCAGGTGCTTTTATAAGCCATGCGGAGAAGATCAGTTTATTGTATGCCACCCAGAGAAAATGGCGGATCTTGTCAAAGTCACATGTTCTGGAATGGATAAATTAATTTGTGTGAAAATCCATGTTTTAAATGGATGAGTTCTATAAAAGTATTTTTGCCAAATTCATGAGCAAAAAAATACTGAAAAAGGTTAGTCACATAAGGAAACACTTTTTCCAATATATTTTTGGTTTTCTTATGTATTTTGGGCCCCTTTATCACCCCGTGTTGTACCCGAAAGATATGGAGGTCTTTTTTAACATATTTTTAGTTTGTAGTAATTTACTTCTTACAGTTGACGAAAAACTTTGTATTACTGATTTTTATTCTAACTTTATCTGTTGTTGATTTACATTGTTACTCTGATCTGCTTTTATTATTATTACCATCGAGAAGAGTAATTCTACCCGGATTTGTATCTTCGTTGTGATTCCACAATACAAATTGCGATGAAGCATTGTGCATGTCAAAATTGTAGAAATAATACAAGAACTTTAGTTAAAGGACGAAGAAGGACTTCTATTAAGTTTATTCCGTTTCCTAAACTAAGAAATAATGTCCGAGCAGATGCCTCAAACGGATTGGTATATGTGGCAACCAAAATCTAGAATTTTGCCACAATCAACAAAACCACCTATATTTGTAGTGAACATTTCGTTCATAATTGCGTAGATCCAAAACCTTATTGTAATAATGAATCTACTGAAGTTGAGGAAAAATGCAGAAATAACTCAAGTACAAGAACATGCTAGTGTCTCAGACAATCAATCTAAGAATTTCCCAATTAAACCCACTGCAAATATGTTGGAACACAATTATAGCTCTACTAATTTTATAAGGCAAAGAAAAAATGCTAAATATGTAACAGGACAATATCTAATGATGCATGTATGTGTTGACAGCTGACATTTAGTTTTTCGTCAACTGTAAGAAGTAAAAATACTACAAACTAAAAAATATGTTAAAAGACCTCCATATCTTTCGAATTTCTTGGTGATAAAGGGGCCCCAAATACATGAAAAAAAACCAAAAATACAGGGTGCTTCTTAAGTAATCTAAAATATTATATGGGGCGCTTCGTTACTCAATTTTAATACGAAAAGTTCATATAAACATGTGTGATAGGTGTTGTCGTTTATGAGATACAGGGTGTTGAATTTATTGTAATAAGTCAGTTCTGATTGTACGTGAAATTAATTTTTCCCGGTGACGCTACTGGTTTTTAGAAGTAATACGCAAAAACATGCTTATTCTAAGTGGCCTTTGAAATAATGTTGACAAGTGTCAAATTTGAAAACCAACGCAAAAATCGTACATTTTTTATTTGATTGACTCTGTGTTTAGTTAACCTTTATACTGGTATTTACTAATGTTGAAATGGCTAATATGCATTTTTTGTACGGATTAGCGAATGGTAATGCCTTAGAAGCTAGACGTACCTTTGCCCAGCGTTATCCAAATAATCAATTTATACCGTATTCCAGATACGTTTACTACATTACATATTCGTTTACAAGAAACTGGAACTTTTGCTAAATCAGAAGAATATTATGGACGACCCAGAACTGTCAGAAATCCCCAATTGGAAAACCAGATTCTTCAAATTATTGACCAACATCCAGAAACGAGTACAAGAAAAGTTGCAGATGTTGAAAGTGAATGTAATTATTAACAAAACTGTTTGGAATATTCTAAAAGATAATTTATTGTATCCATATCACGTTCAACCCATTTGTTACCTACTGACTATCCATTGCGCATACAGTATTGTCAATGGATTTTACGTGAAATCGCGAACAATCCGAATTTTGTGGCCAATATTCTATTTACGGATGAAGTAGGGTTGCCATCTCTAAATTTCGGGAAAAACAAGGACAAAGGCAACGTGAAAACCCCGGATTTTAGAGTCTGAAAGCCGGACATGTCCAACAAAGATCTTTTAAACATATTCAATGTAAAAAAGCAGTCATTTATATATAGCTTAAATATATCTATTCTAGCCTAGCTCTAGCAGAATATAAACTAAATAAAGGCAGTCTTCTTAAATATTAAACAACAAAAACAGAACATTTTTAAAGTTTAGACCTACATGTGTAAGTTACATTAATAAAATTTTAAATCAAAATAATAAATCCTATACTTATTTTCATCAACTTAAAGTTTTGATTAACAACCATATTTTAAATAGTTTTTACCTACTCAATAAAGAAAACAATCATAACTTTAACTACAAAAATAAAAAAGCAATTATTGCACTCTATTTTGATTTGTCATATCTAGCTATTAAAGCGTTTTCTTCAGCTTCTTGCCTTTTTACTTCTCAGTTTTTTGTATTTATCATTTTTTCCGATAGCTTTTAGAATTTCTTCCCTTTTTAAAAGTAATTTATAAAAATCAATGCAAACTGTATTCTTGGAAATTGAATTTAATTTTAATTATTAAAGAAATTGTTTCTACGCTTAGTAAATTTCTTTCTTTAATAAATTCATTGTTGTGCGTTAATGAGAATACCCTCTCCACGTTGGCATTATGCGCCGGAATGCAAAAAATATTGCGCAATTTTCAGCAATATAAATTCGCATTTGGCGTTTTAAAAAATGTTTAAGGTTGAATCGTGGTGTGCGAGCATCGATAGTGCGTGACTCATGAGCGACACAATTTTTTTTAATTTTTTTATTTAAAGCCCGGTCTCACAAATGAAACCTTCCCCGGACGCTCCCCGGATGCTCTCTAAACTAGGACAAATCGGGGAGTCCCGGACGGATAGCAACCCTAGGATGAAGCCAACTTTTCTAGACATGGGATTATGAATTTTCATAATGACCACATATGGGCAGATGTAAAATCCACATACCATAAGTGTAAAACGATTTCAACAAACATTTTTCGGTCAATGTTTGGCTTGGCATCATCGATGATTATTTAATTGGACCATTTTTACTTTCTGTACGGTTAACCGGTGAGACATACCAACATTTCCGAGAAAATGAACTTCCACTTCTTTTGGAAAGATGTACCTATTATTATTATTAGAAGGCGCATGTGGTTCATGCCATGACGAGGCTCCTCCACGACTACCAGTGATTGTACGCGAGTTTTTAAATAATGTTTTTCCAGACCATTGGATCGGGCGAGGATCTGCACACCCGTGACACCCTAGATCACCTGGACTGAATATCTGGATTTTTGTGTGTGGGGATATTTGAAATCGCTTGTTTACACAACACTGATAGTAAACGTACAAGATCTTCAAAATCATGTCATAGACGGCTGTAATGTTATTCATAACAATCCTGGTATCTTCGAACGTATTCGACAATTGTTAGACATCAATGAGCGGATTCTTGCATTTTAGCTGGAGGTGTGGACATTTTTGAACATTTGCTCACAAAATATATTATTTTTCTTTTTATGTTTAACACATGTTGCTTGTAATAAAATAATAAAAAAATATAAATCAAAGTAGCGTCACCAAGAAAAATTAATTTCACGTACAACACCCTGTATCTCATAGCGACAACACCTATCACACATGTTTATATGAACTTTTCGTCTTAAAATTGAGTAACGAAGCGCCCCATATAATATTTTAGATTACTTAAGAAATTTACCCTGTATATTGAAAAAACTTGCTTCCCTTATGCGACTAACGCTTTTTCAGTGTTTTTTGCTCGTTAATTTGGCAACCTTTCCCTTTTATAGAACTCATCCATTAAAAGTAATGTAACCTCAAATATTCATAAACTGTCAACACTTGTCAAATGACGAAAAAAAATCTCTCAAATGTTGCGGCAATGTACGAAGGCGTGGTAAAGAGGTACTAGCAATCCAAAATAGACTTGCAGGAGAAAGGCTGAAATGTACGAAGTACCTTAAGAAAATAACGGTTTGTTGTTTTCAAGGTCGTAACCCTTTGACGTCACAAAAAA